>OZ030388.1:3638352-3949843 GCA_964023945.1 Ectemnius cavifrons
CCATAAAATTATTCAAGGGCACCATACGTGGGAAATCGGTAGAAGAAATGTCTTCCACATCAACAATCCCTTTGGACGTATTATCGATCCACTCTTCAAGATTAAGAAAATTATTTAAGAAAACAAATGCTTCATTAATGTTAGCATTTCCGTGGGAGCGCATTGCGATTCCTGCTTCGTAATAAGCTCGATCCGCTAATACGAAGTCAGTGTAACGTAATAACGACACAGCACATTTCATGGTTATGTTATTCAATTTAGGGATATCCTCGCATGCCAGTTTCATCGACGCGAAATGAGCTGCTTCCAAAAATCGCATCAACATACTCTTTTTCTGAGTGTTGGTGACCGAGTTATACAATTGGAATATCATTGTTCTTAAAATATGCAAATGTTTGTAGTTAGTGAAGATTTCCGTGGAATTAAATATACCCACGGCGAGTTTAACGAAAACACTCCAATTGCACGCGCACATATGTGTGCCAAATTTCTTGCAGAATAGTAAAGCTGGTATATAATTTCTTGACTTAATTAAATCAGCCATTTGCTTATTTAATTGTTCTTGCAACATTTTTGGATTGTCTCTTGTTATGTCGTAAATTTGGTCCCAGTCGCCTTGTTTTATAAGACTATTCAGCGTTTTATTTCTCTCGGCCAAGTACTTGTACTTGGAATTGAAGAACGATTGTTGGTATTTTTCGTATACATATGGTTCGAGGTTAGGTTCGAATTGTCGTACAATACTTCTCGCTAGTGGCCAGTCGTCAATACCAATCAATGCTTTGATTGCATCGTTTCGTTGATCGACGCGTAGAAATATCTGAAACAACAAATCGTATTGTATCGTATATCTGCAACATAATAAAAATAAAAATATAAATATAAAATATTACAGAAATGGTAAAAAAATTCTGCAAACATTTGTATATATTCGTAGAATGTTGATGGAACACGGGTTAGTTTTCTATGCGATTCTTAAGACAATTATTCCAGATAAAATTAATAATGTAAATAACTAACGAGTTTTCTTTCGTCAAGTCGAATAAAATTTTACTAGTAGTTGTAAGACCTTATAAAGGATGTTCTCTCAAAATGTAATGAAAATCTTAAGAAAATGATTTTATGGCCCAACTACTTTAATCCCTCCACCAGACACGTGGAATGAAAATTGGGCGAACATTGTTGCATTGTTTTTTTTTGATATTTTGAGGATTGAGTGTTGCAACTCTTCTTGAGCATCACTCTAGCCTGTTTTTCTGGATTTCGTCGAACTAAATGGTACGCCAAGCGGTTTAAGAACAGTTTGTGACTTTCCGGAAGAACAAACGAATATACACACAGAGATCCGGTATTTTACATAGCTAGGACAAACCATGGCTTCGAAATATCGAAAATAAGTTTGTTATTGTGTAAAACGATCTGGGTGTGATTTAATAAGTGGGACGGAGTTAAAAATAGCAATTTTGCAAATTCTTACTGGAGCTTTCTATTGCAAGAAAATCATACAAATTGTATGTTAATGAGTTGCATTTCACGACGTAATTAAGTTTACGACAGCAATCTGAGAAGACTTTCACAGGGAAATCTTTTTTTAATTATAACTGATTCTGTCAAATTATAATTAGCACTTAAATTTCTCTCGCCAACAATCGACGTCCGAAATTATAATAATTTTTCTATTGCTTATTCACATAATTTTGTCATGCCTTTGTATGTTAGCGAATGCCTTCGAGATTATCATTCTCGGACAAAAGTTTTGAGGCTGTAGTAATTATATTTATAACTAATTAATAATTGAAAATCTAGTACTTTATTTCTAAACTTTTTCATCTTTAATTAATAAGAGATCATAGTCTCTAAAACGTATTTTTGAATCACAGGTGTATTCTTTTTAAATTTCAGGCAATGTTTAAAAAACATTGGAAATAAAATCTTGAAATAAAAATAATTGATTGCGCGTGGGAAGAATGGACAATAAAACTATTCGCCCGGTTTGGGGGTTAAATAACTTCGAATTGAAGACCGAATGAAAATTTTGAAAATAGTCAACTTCATATTCTCTTCAGATAGAACATGCCTGCTCTCTGCGTGTGCGTGCGCGAACTGTTCCCAATTTTATGTAATTCCGTACCTGTGCAGCAAGTGCATTTTAACATTTCGTTTAAAAAGCTCTTGGAAAACAAACATCACATACTTTTGTGAATTACTACTATATAACACTACTCTTGACTGTAATTTGTTATTTTTATCATTACTACGTTGTTACAGTTTCGAGATATCAGTTGATATAAAAGTGGACTTTAAAAAAATATTTTTTAATCATTATATTTCGGTTTTACCCTTAAAACTTGAAATACTGAGGCTAGAGAAATATGTATCTACTATTTTTGGATGTTTCACAAGTCTGTTAAGTTTTAACCAAATCGGGGGCGGACAGTTCGCGAACATTCCTTGTTAGCGAATTTGTATCTCATTGCACCAATTATGAAACTCAATGTCATTGATGTCATCCAGTAATTTTTAGATTGAGATAACACAGTTTAAATGTGTTTTTCTTAATTTTATATTAGAATGCGTAAAGTATAGAAGAGGTTAAGTGCGTACCTGTGCAGCAAGTGCATATTCGCCGACGTTATAAAGCTTCGATCCTAAATTCGGTCCAAAATCCATTGTTGTCTCTCTATCTGCGTGATGCAATAGAATATCCGCAGCTTTTATAAACTCTGACTGTTCATTTTCCGACGCTGTAACAAGCATCTCCAATGTAGCACGTAGGTCTCCATTTTCCAACCACATCTGGGATTCTTCAAATGGATCGGAAGTTGTTCCTGTAACATAAAATCGGCAGGATTTTAGCGGCTTCTAATTCAATTATTATTGTGGGATTGAATGACGATATAAATCAAAATTTCGTGACAGACAGCTTTATTCTCTTAAGGTACCACATGCAAGTAAGATGTTGAAAAATGGTTCAAAATATCGTATTTTTTTCCTTACACATGAATTTTTTTCTCAAAAAATTATTATATACATATTTAAGTAAACATTGCAAGCAATGTATCCTGTAAATTTCATTACGATATTTGCAGTGGTTAGCGCGCCACAGCAACTTTCGTGATGTCATAGTCAGTGAAACATGCTTTCCGGTGACCAGCTAGCTCCACCATATTTTATCTGAAACGAATCACAATTTTTTTTTATTTAGAAGACAGATAACTCTACTGCACTACGAAGCATTTTTTTGAATACCCATCCCAGCTTTTTTTCTGCATCAATATATAGTGTTTAATTTTATAACAAAACTTGGCCTGATGATTATAAACAGTGATATGTTCGGCTAAAACTGAAATTAAAAAAATCCCTTTTCGTAGTGCAGTAGACTTATCTGTCTTCTAAATAAAAAAAAATTATGATTCGTTTCAGATAAAAAATAGTAGAACTAGACTGGTCAGCGCAAGGTATGTTTCACTGATTATAACATCACGAAAGTTGTTGTGACGCGCTAACCACTGCAAATATCGTAATGAAATTTACAGGATATATAGCTTACAATGTGTACTTAAATATGTATATAATAATTTTTTGAGAAAAAAATTCATGTGTAAGGAAAGAAATACGATATTTTGAACCATTTTTCAACATCTTACTTGTATGTGGTACCTTAAGTAGTTTTTGGATGAAAGTTCCTGCGGGTGAATATTGTCTGGATGAATCGTTTGTTGTGTCTATATTCTATGTTTGAGTATTCTGTGGGTAAAAGTTCATGGAACCCCCCGGTCATCCCATTCGTACCCCATTCCACTCGCTCGCCTCACGTTACCCACTTGACAGTTCAGCCATTCGACACTCTTTACGATCTCATGCATCCTTCCTACTTTCATACTCATCCCCACAGTCAGTCCTGATCATCTTTCGCACTGCTCCTCATTCCACTCGCTCGTCTCTCACACCACTCTTCGTTACACTCTCCATCCGCTTACATTCCAAACTTCCAAACATTGCCTTAAATTCATTCCCACGTTATCGAAGTTCGAATATGTTGAAGGAATAACATAAAATGAAAGAATAAAAATCATACTCCCGTCAGGTCAAATTTCTAACGATTTAAGTTTGCATTATTTTTAATTTCGATATTGGAATATGTTAAAGTTATTGAAATATAATCAAGAGTATTATATTATCAGTAACCGTACCAAAGCCCGGTTTAAAATTTCGATTCTAAGATACACTTATTTCTTTCGTTCTTGTTAAAAATGAAGATTTATATTTATTATTATTATTATGCAAATGTTGCTTTGTGCATTTGTTTTCGTATTAAATTAACAGTTGGCTATAGTCCAATTGGAAAAAGATAATCTTTATTTCGTAACTGATCATTTGACCACTTTCGGTAGAAATAGCTATATATAAACAATACCTTGTTCAGAGGTTGTTGTTTGAACAAGATCCGTCTGCGGAGGACTTGCTTGTACTGGAACGTATTCTCCACATAACCACAATGCTCCCGCCCACATTTCGCTTAGCTGTAATTACAGAAAACAGCATCAGAGTTCCCTTTTCTAGCTTAGTTGGACATTTTTACCATTTACTTGTGCGTGTACATCTGCGAGTATATGGTAAACTTTTTTATAATAATCAACAAGCGATGTGTGCCTA
The DNA here is from genome assembly GCA_964023945.1 of Ectemnius cavifrons. Lineage (NCBI taxonomy): Eukaryota > Metazoa > Arthropoda > Insecta > Hymenoptera > Crabronidae > Ectemnius > Ectemnius cavifrons. The sequence continues at coordinate 3,643,009 of OZ030388.1, forward strand.
ACAGAAGGCGTAAGCGGGTTTTGGAAATTTGAGAACTTGTTTTGGCGAGAAAAATGTTAGCTAATGTTGAAGGAAAATTTTTTAAAGTGAGGGACCGTTTCTTACGAAGATTTAAGGGAAAACCAAAGGGGCAAGGCGGATCTAATGAATCATTACCGAATTATTGTTTAGATCCTTAGGAGCTTGAACGGATTGGTCTGAAAGGGTTTGCCGAGATTATTTGTGGCACAATGTATAACTAGCAGTTGCGGAGTATCTGTGACTTTAAAGATTGATGTCGGAATGTACGACTCTAAGGTAGACTATTTTTTGTGATGAGAATTTACTTTTTCCGGGGACTCTAATGTGTCTAACTCGCGATGTCGATGATATTAGACGGTTTTGGTTTAGATTGATTAAAAAATAGAAGGGTTGAAAAATTCACCTGCTTGCATAACCGAGCTTTCTGTTTCTTCTCTTGCATCTTCTTTCCACCACGATGACCTTTACGTCTACGTCTGCGTGGAGGCATTGGAGTTAATTTATGCGGCAAACCTATCGGTGAGTAAAAAAGGGACACTTAATGTGAAATAGGGGAATGTTAAATGAATGTGCCGGATTGTAAATAACGGGTAGAAATATTTGAAATACGTGGTGAATTAAAGATGAAATGTATTAAAAACTGGAGATACGAACGAGGATGAGATGCAAACAAATGTAATAGCGCCTGATTCAGCTTCTATGCTGCACCACCGCTGAAGGAAAACGCCAGATTCGGCTTATATGCCGCACCACAGCTGGGATAGGAAAAAGGATTAGAACCACCAAACAAACACTATCACTGAAAAGTGCATTATTAAAACACTGATAACTTACCTAATTTGCAAAATTAAAACTACCACTAAAAAGCGCCAGCTTAAAACATCCAAACCACAATTCAAATGAATCTGTCAAGAAGTGTAACCGGTTCCCTTAAGTCAACTCGGACTATCGTTCTAACAGCGAGAGCGACGTACGACCGCTGGCCACCTAGTGACGGAAACTGGTACCAACAATACCAAGTAAACAGTTATAATTCATACATTCGAGCAATATTTAAATTGTTTTACAATGTTTTCTAAATTAATTGATTAATATTATATGCAAATACTGACTTGTATCCTCATATTTATACTAATTAAATTCTGATTCTGTGCTAGTTGTGGAAGAATGGTGTTGAATTGGCATTAATTGTTATTACTTCTAATAGTCCCTTAACACTAACCGTACCGGTTGTTTGTATATTGTTATTTCTACCGTAAGCGATCAAATGACTGGTTATGAAATTAAAGTTATATTTTTCCGATTCCGCTATAGCTGATTATAAACGAAATACTTAAACAAATGCAGAAACTAACATTTAGATAATAATAAAAGAATGATAAATTTATACTTTTATTTTTAACAAAAAGTAAAGAAACAAGTACATCGTAGAATCGAAGTTTTAAACCGGTCAATTGACCGGGCGTTGGTTCGGTTAATGTTAATCAACAGAATGATCGAAAATATGATTAACAATAATTTTTTTTTATAATAATACAGAATTTAAATGCGTAGCTGATTGTGTCAAGAATATTTAGAGAAGGCGTGAAAGAAATGTTGTGGAGTTAAGTGGTTCAAACTTTTTATTTATTTCGAACAATGTTTATAATCATGAATGTTTCTTGTCGTATAAACATCGCAATACATTTTACTAAATTACTAAAATTCCTACAAAGAATATAACTGAAGTGAAATTTCGTTTGAATTAGTACAAGTAGAACATGAAATTCAAGAAGAATTACAACATAATGATCGGTTATGGTAGAAAAACTGGTTAGACACAAAGAAATTCACTTTTTTTAGGTTATGTTCAAATCATTCTACACGGAACGAATCACCCGCTTGCAGTAACATCTGGAATTCACCATTTGCCTGATTCTCCAAATTCACAAAATTTTCCAACATGCGAATGTGTATAAAAAAATACAAATATACAAAGTTTTCTGATTCATGTGATTTTGTAGGAATAACGCTTACATATTAATGATCGCGACAACAATTGTCGCGACGGACAGTCGATATATATATCAATTTTAACCCGCCGCCATTTTGATTCCAATTTTCAACAAAATTTCGGCCTATTAGACTCTGGATAATCTAACATCATGTGGAAAAATGGAAGCAAAAATTAATTTCAAATGATCTACCTTGAAAGCCTTATTAATATTGAAATAAATAGGGTTTTTCGAAATAGCAAAACATTAGCAGAAAAAGTTTATAACCTTTTAAAACAAAATCCAAAAAGTATGATCTTTTTGATCCTCTTAGGTGCGCTTTTATTAACCGTTAATTCCATCTAAAGAATGTGATAAGAATAATAATACAATGTCAAAATTACATAAAAATTTGATGAGCTGTCAGAAACGCCGTGTGCATATTTCGCATCTCTTCTCATTCGATATACTAATACGAAAATTTAGGCAGTCCTACTAAAATTCAAGTGATTGTTTAAATATTTGCAAATCACATCCATTTATTGAGTTCTAAAGTGTAGAGCTACTAATATCGCCAAACCATTCAACAATAAAATCCAGTGTACTTTTAATATTTGAATCCTCAGGTGCTTGTTTTGCAAAATTCAGAAATTTAGCCCAATCTGCCCTATCCACGACTTGATCGCCACTATTAAACTTAATAATAGAATCTCTTACCGGATATCCTGTCAATGAACAAGCTTGTACTTTCATAGGAGAAATCGGAGAACTTAAAGATCCTACATATACTCCTCTATCATCAGTCGGTAAGGACTGGTCAACTTTTTGATCAACGGAAACACCGAGGATCCAGTTCCTAACCTCTTCTCTCTTGTCCTCCTCGACACCCATAAAATCATTCAAAGGTACCTCTCGTGGAAAATCGGTACAAGAAATATCCTCGACATCAACAATCCCTTCGGATGTATCGTCGATACATTCTTCGAGGTCAAGAAAATGATTTAAGAAAACAAATGCTTCACTAATGTTAGCATTTCCGAGGGAACGCGCGGCTATTCCTGCTTCGTAATAAGCTCGATCCGCTAATACAAAGTCAGTGTAACGTAATAATGATACAGCACATTTCATTCTTATGTTATTCAATGTCGAACTATCCTCGCATACCAGTTTCACTGACGCAAAATGTGCTGCTTCCAAAAATCGTTTCAACATACCCTTTTTTTGAGTCTCGGTGACTGAGTTGTATAATTGTAATAACATTCCTCTTAAAGTATGCAAATGTTTATAATTAGTGAAGACTTCCGCGGAATTAAATATACCCTCGGTTAGTTTAACGAAAACGCTCCAATTGCTTGCGTACATGTGTGAACCGAATTTGTCGCAGAGGAGTAAAGCTGGTATGTAATTTCTTGACTTAATTAAATCAGTTACTTGCTTATTTAATTGTTCTTGCAACATTTTTGGATTGTCTCTTGTTATGTCGTAAATTTGATCCCAGTCGCCCTGTTTTATGAGGCTCTCGAGCGTATTGTTTTTGGCGGTTATGTGCTCGTACTCCGAGTTCGACAACAATTGTTGATATTTTTCGTATACATATGGTTCGATGTCAGGTGCGAATTCTCGAACAATACTCCTCGCTCGTGGCCAGTCGTTGATACTAATTAATGCGTCGATTGCATCATTTCGCTGATCGGTACGTAGAAATATCTAAAATATCAAATATCAAAATACAAAGTACAAAGTACAAAGTACAAAGTATAAAGCACAAAGTACTAAGTACAAAATACAAAGTACAAAATACAAAGTATAAAGCACAAAGTACAAAATACAAAGTATAAAGTACAAAATACAAAGTATAAAGTACAAAATACAAAGTATAAAGCACAAAGTACAAAATACAAAGTATAAAGTACAAAATACAAAGTATAAAGCACAAAGTACAAAGTATAAAGTACAAAGTACAAAATACAAAATACAAAGTATAAAGTGCAAAATACAAAATATCAAATCAAATACAAGTACTTTGGGAAATTTAACCGAAATTATGTTTTGTGCAAATTTCAGATATCTTTTTGCATTGCACTATCAACATGATGAATTTTGGAATTTCCATTACGATTTTGCGAATATGTTCTACCATAAGATAATAATATTACTTTAGAAATAAATAGTACATATTTAAGTGTTCGGTCAGAACCAATTAATTATGACTAACAATTTTGTTGAGTATTAGATAAAGCTTTTCCGCTGTATCGATAATTCTAAATACAAAGTAAAAGATACAACATTGTTCCATCAGACTTCATATTATTGTTGAGAGGATAACAGTGTTTGTCTTATACTGCACGTAAAATAGCAAGAAAAGAATCTTAAAGCAAATTACTGTTTATAACATTAATTTCTGAAAAACAGTATTATAAAATATTCTCCTCGTTATGCGATATATATTTTTAAAGTGCTCTCTCCATCAGCATACTGATGCAACATACAAACTTAACGAGGCTTGTAAATGAAGATATTAAATATACTACTTCTTCTAACATTTTTACTGTAAGTGGTAAAATGACCGGTTACGAAAATAAAGTTACATTTTTCTGATTTCTGTATAACTAATTCTCAGTTTAATATGAAAGTTAATGCACAAAATAAAACTAAGATAATAATTTAGAAAATGATCGGTTCCGAAATTAAAGTCACATTTTTCCGATTTTGGTATTGCTACTCATAAAAGCGTTTAACGTTTCGTTTAAAAAGCTCTTGGAAATTACTAACGAATCATTACTACGTTGTTACAGTTTCGAAATATAAATTGATATAAAAGTGGACTTTAAAAAATATTTATTTTTCATTATATTTCGGTTTTACCCTTAAAACTTGAAATACTGAGGCTAAAGAAATATGTATCTACTATTTTTGGATGTTTCGCAAGTCTGTTAAGTTTTATCCAAATCGGGGGCGGACAGTTTGCGAACATTCTTTGTTAGCAAACTTGTATTTCATTGCACCGGTTATGAAAATCGACGTCAATGATGTCATCCAGTAATTTTTATATTGAGACAACACAGTTTAAACGTGTTTTTCTTAATTTTATATTAGAATGTGTAAAGTATAGAAGAGGTTAAGTACGTACCTGCGCAGCAAGTGCATATTCGCCGACGTTATAAAGCTTCAATCCTAAATTTGGTCCAAAATCCATTGTTGTCGCTCTATCTGCGTGATGCAATAGAATATCCGCAGCTTTTATCAACTCTGACTGCGTGTTTTCCGGCGCTGTAACAAGCACTTCCAATGCAGCATGTATGTCTCCATTCTCCAACCACATCTGGGATTCTTCAAGTGGATCGGACGATGTTCCTGTAACATAAAATCGGCAGGATTTTAGCGGCACAATTCTGATACAATTATTATCGAAGTTCGAATATGCTGAAAGACAAACCAAATGTGAAAAATATTAATACACAAAATGGAACAATAAAAATCACACTCTCATCGGGTCAAATTTTATTTTATTTTTTCTATTCCGATTATTCCATTATTTTTCATTCCGATATTATATAATTCCAATTCTAAGATGCATTTGTTTCTTTCGTTCTTGTTAAAAATGAAAATATAATTTTATATTTATTTTTATGATAACACTAATTTTTCTCGCTGCATTAATTTTACCGACTTCGAAAAGGGGGAGGTACTCAATTCGATCGCTATATATTTTTTTTCGTATTAAATTAACAATTAAGTATACCCGAGTCGAAAAAATATAACCTTTATTTCGTAACTGATTAATTGACCGCTTACGGTAGAAATAGCTACATAGTATAAACAGCCGGTTCAATTAGTGTTATTATAGAGTCATACCTTGTATAGTGGTTGTTCTTTGAGCAAGCTCCCTCTGCAACGCAAGTTCCTCCATTGGTAGATATTCTCTGCATACACGCAATGCTTCCGCCCACATTTCTCTTTGCTGCAATCATAAACATAACCTTACAGTTCCTTTGTATACTCCCAGTTTTCCAGCTAGAGCAAGCACACTCTGTCAAGTTGACAGTGTCAACCCGCTCTTTTACCGTTGACCATCTGTTACGTCCCAAAATAAGATGGAAGTTATTGGGGAGTAAAAAATCACTTCTGAAAATGATGGATAAAATATATCTTAAAAATAGTGAAAGAATACACAGGAAATAAATGGTAAAAATTTTGATTAACGAGTTTTGGACTTTTGAGAATCTGGTTTGGCGAGAAAAGTGTCAGCTAATGCTGAAGAAGATTTTTTTAAAGTGAGGGACCGTTTATTACGAAGATTTAAGAGAAAACGAAGGTAAAGTAGTTTTAATGAATTATTACCGAATTATTGTTTACATCCTTAAGAGTCTGAAATGAAAGGTTTTCTGAAATTGGGGTAAATTCCTCGGCACAACGTACAACTGTTTTATAATTCTTACCCCTGTTTCTTGTGATGAGAAGTGATTGCTTTGCGATTAAATTTACTTTTACCGGAGACTCTAATAGCTTTCGTGATAATAATGAACTCTGGGTAGTTAGATTTTGGTTTAGGTTGGTTAAATAACAGAATGATCGAATTCAGCTGGTTGTACAACTCAGTCTTAACTCGCCTGGCCTGTATTTTCTGTCCAGCACGATGACCTTTACGTATGCGTTTGCGAGGCATTATAGCAAACTTGTGTGATAAAAATATTGAAGAGCTAAAAAAATCAACGGACTACTGTGAAGTAACGGAATACCGAAAGAACTCTATCGGATATACGAGTGTAACTATTAACTCAGTTTTTATGTTACCACGGTTGAAAAAAGTGTCAGATAAGACTTATCGGAGTACGACCAGAATAGCAAAAAAGAACTATAAAACCACCAAAATAAAACACTTTCACCACAAAAACATATTAAACCGCTGTCACAAAGGACTTCAGAAACCTAACGCAGCAACGACAGGAATGCTGACTTCCAAACTTCGAACTGAGACTCAACGTGAGAGCTTCAAAAGCCTCGAGTAAGTCTACCAATAACATGTACTTGGTCTCTTTAAGTCAATTCGAGCTACAATTCTAGCAACGAGAGCGGCATGCGCCCGCTGGCCATCTAGTAGCGACAGCTTGTACTAACAGGTACTAACTACCAATTATAGTTACAATTAATATATTCGAGTAATATTGAATTGTTTAACAATCTTTCCTTAATTCATTAATTCGTATTATATGAAGATACGAGTCAAGTTGTTCTAATGTTAGAATTGTAGAGTAAATCGAAGTACCATTGATTAAAAAGTTGGCTTTCTCGTATGATACCTCCATCTTTTTTGGAAAATTTACTACCCGAAAAGCAAAAACATTGGCTATGAGTAGTTTTTTTTATCCACTATAGCTACTCCAAGTAAAACCAGTCAAATGATCGGTTATCAAATAGAAAGTATTTTTCCGATTTTGCTATAACTAATTGTCAGTTTAATACGAAAACTAATACATGAAATAACATCTAGATAATAATAACAAAAATAAAATGTATTTTTACTTTGAACACGAACAATAAAACAAATGCATAGTAGTAACGAATTTTGAAAGTGGTCATTTGACCGGATGTGGTACCTTTAATGTTAAATGCTCCAGTGTAAACCAATTAGTTTCAAAATGATTACCTTATATTGTTCTATGATGATCTTAGGTTTGTGTGCTCTAAGCAACAAACTCTCTGCCAAGGCATAATCTCTCATGTCAACGGCTTCTTCGGCTCTAGCAACAAGGACATTATTTAGAGCATCCTCCCCAATCGAACTGGCGATGCGCTCTGCATCTGACCATTTCCGGTGCTCCATGTACATGTTTACTGCGTCCATGTGTCGATCAGCATTTACAAATTCTCGCTCCGCGTCGTCGAACTGTCCCAAGTTTTCTAGAGCAATTGCTCGCTTATGGTGGACCTTGCAGAAGAAGAATGGAATATGTGAGTTCACGAGGAAATAAACACGAAGTTTATTTATTGTTATGGATCAATGAAGGGAAGGCTTAATTTGCGATTTTATGTTTCGTTCTTTTATATAATAATTATGAAATAACGAACTAACGAATTACACGATTTAATCCTTTAAGGGCGTATTTTTTTTTTAAAATGTCTGTTTGATTGCGGAGTTGAAATCAAGCGTTAACGAGTATATTCAATTTCTTGCAATTTTAATTCACGCGTTTTGAATTTAAGAATACTTTCATAAAAATACAAAAGCTTTCGCTCATTTGATTTCTTAATTCTAAGAGAAAGAACACTCTTTTATTTGTTATAATAATTACGATTTTTAAAGCAAAAGGGAATTTATTTTTCCTGATGACGAGTATACTCGTCCAGCGCCGTTTTTAGGTTATGTTTATGGTTAGAAACGGTATTTGCGATATATGTTTCAAGCATACCCAGTACAACTTTTTGTAGTTATCGTTTATATCAACAAGATTATCAAAAATTGTTATGTGAAGCAAAAACATTGATTTAATCATGGAAATCTCAACTTTTTGAGGTTGTAAAAAAACTATTGCAGCTATTATCATAATTTTTATACAGAAGATGAAGGGAAATCTATTTTACTTTATACGTGTATAACATTTGAAGCAGATTGTTGAATTCTTTATTGAAAAATCACGGCAGTGGTTTTTTTAAATTGCCAAACACTATTTAATAATTTTGACAGTATAAGGGATAACCTCAAGAAAATTGTACTGTATTCCCGAAATTTGCCCAAATCGTATTTTTAATGGTAAAAATGTGCTAAAAATGATCCTGTTGGAAGGGAATCCGCCCTTAAGTTTGCCGTTACTGGAATTTTATGATAGGTGGCGCACTGAACCGTAGTGCATTTTGAAGAGCAGAATTCGTCAAATTGAAGCATAATGCCTTAAATACTATCTCGTTTCTATGAATGCTTTCTTACAGAGTGACAGCAAAATTTATTTTACAGACTTGATATCAAGTTTTCAACAAAATATATAATTTAACTCAAACCAATACCACCGGAAAGAATTATTCTATAATTATTCATTACTTTAAAAAACTATTAGTTGAATTTAAGTACCAGAAGAATAGGTATATGTTGAATATACGTACCTTTTTTCTTTCCTCCGAAGTGCCAAACTTAGCAACTTCTAGTGCCCATTGGAACAAATTTGCGTCACACGCCAGACCTAAACAGGCTTCCAAATAGCCGAGTCGTTTTAGTTGTCTCGCAGCAAGCTCTGGTGTTAGCGTTTGCGTCCACATTAAAGCCACCTAAAGAGACGTATGTATACAACAATTATTATTATTGTTTATTATTATTATACTATTTCTGGAGATTACAAAAATTCAATTACTTTCGCGGGATTTTTCCTAACAAATTATTCCAACGTTTGTACTAATATTGTAAGAGAGAAAGTTTGTATGTTTGTGTGTTCGATCTAATTTCAGAAATTATACTTAACCGATTGGGATAATTGTTTCACCATATTGGAAAATTTATTTCCTTCGGATGGAAGTGGGTTATATTTTATTATGTTTACTTCTCACGGAATCGACGGTAAATATTAATGCACCACAAAATAAAAGGGTATAAATTAATTTAATAAAATGTCCTGTATTTCATAATTATTAATGCATAATCAACCGTCTCGTTTAGTATTAACCAAAAAGAAGAAAAATGAGAAATATGGAAAGCTTCAATAAATTGAAGTTCTATATCGTAAGTTGCGTCGAACCGAAATATGTTTCATAAAAAGACAGAGGGCGCCATGTGTGAATTTTTAGATTGGCGGGAGGATTTTGGTAACCTGTTATAGATGTTAAGTGAACAAATAGTAGAAATAGTTGTGGCGAAAGTGTACTTGAATAATATTATTGTTATATACTCAATTTCTTATATTTTATATCTTTATATTACATAAATTTGCAATCAGCATTTGAATGCATTGGTATTTAAAATAATGATTGTCCATAGGACGTAATATAAGAAACAAAATTTAAGTTATAAATAAACTTTTATCGCAACCATTTCTACTAATTATTCACTTCCATAGCTATATTGTTAAAACTTTAATTTCTTTTTACACACTTTTATATAGAACGTATGCTACCTTCTTTATCAATAAAGAAGCATAATAGGCTTTCTGGTTCGATGTCCATTAAATTAAAAAAAAAAAATGTTTGGCATCATTATTATAATACAAGAAATACATACCTGATGAGCAGCTTCGTCCCCAGCAGCATCCCTAGCAACTCTAACAGCATCCTCCCACATACCATGCGCTTTGTATCCCGCGACAGCACTGCGCCAGTCATTAACCGCTAAAAAGTGAGCCTCCGCTTCGCTTGGCTTTTTAGCAGCTAATAATTCTTTCCCTAAATGATCATGCGTCGTATCAAGAAGATCTTTCCTATGCTGAGTGACCAATCGAATCATGTCGCCTCGCATATCGGCTTGTCGATACATCGCAATGGCAGTATCATATTCTCCACTAGCAATGTATAATTCTTCAGCGTGTTTGAAATCACCCGAATCTCGCAATGTGTTCGCGTACTGCGAAAGGAGTTCTTTGGCTTCCTCCGCCGGCAGATGGCGCATTGCTAATTCACGCGCACGCGTGAACTTCTTCGAAGCAATATGGCTTTCTATTGCGCGTTGCACTTTATTCGCGCGAATAAATAGGTCCTCCGCGGAGGAATCATCGCCTACTGCGGAGTAATGCTCCGCTAATTTCTCGCATTGCTGTTGCACGTTGCTGTTATCCACCTCGATGACCTGAATAAAAATTGTCAATGTTCATTGTTGTTGTCTAAGAAATATTGTTGGTTCTCCTGACATTTTTAGGGTTACGCGATTCACTAGGAAGTCATAATTTGTAATTTTTGTTTCAAAATCTGAAAGAATTTGTGACAATAATGTTTTGAGAGCCATTTTTTGTGACCTCGTGAAATATTTGGTTATGTTCGCGCTACAGAAAAAGTTTGTCGATTTTTAGGGTTTTGTAGTTAATTACGAGCCCTTATAATTCTGTCATACTCACCTGCGTGTTACAGTCAGATTTTATAATTCTTTTGTTTAAAAATCGGAAATAATGTTTAAAAATAGTACTTAATGAGTACTTTCAAGTCAAATTATAATAGTCACTGTAAAGTAATTAGTTTTGGATAAAAGTAAGAAAAACAGTTTTCTTCTATCCGAACAACAGAACCCTATCTACATGTTCTTATTTACAATTATACAATGTTTGAACTAAAACATAGTATTGCTATGTTTATTAAACAATGCTTGAATATATAAAAATTGTGCATATTCTGTAGGACAAAAGATAAACTTGAATAGTGCATTTATTATCCTTTTGTTTATCCGGTATTTATTCTAAATCCAAATTTTAGTTAAAACTTAATAATGGAAAAATACATTTTTACATTGACTGTACGAATTTGTTACTTTGCTTTCAATGAATTTGAACTTACTTGTAATATTTGTAAAGCTTTGTTCCATTGTCTTGCACTAATAGCCGCATTTAAAGCTGCCGTTGTATCACCTGCTTCAATAAAATGATTTATCGCAGCATCATAATGACCCGCAGCAGTTAAATATTTCCCCCAATCTCTTTCTAAATTGACGACTGAATTTGGATCTTTATTCCGAGCCAGTTCAATCGCTTTTGAGAAAATGCCAGCCTTTGCGTAACATTTTATCGCTTCCATTGGATCATCGGTTCTTTCCAATAATTCACCAGCAAGTTCCATAGAATCCGCGGATCTCAATGCTTTTACAACTTCTGTGACAATGACTCTGTCATCCAAGAGTTCGTTATTTGATAATATCACACGTGCTGCTTTCCCAGGTCGACTTGCTTCCAAAAATAATTTTACAGCACGTTTTGGTTGGGTTTCTTCGAGAACACTCGCTGCTCTTGCTGTTTGTCCACTTTCTAGAAGCCATGATAAATGCCGGTTTCGAAGATCATCTAGACCTGACCTGTTTTTTCAAAATGTCGTCTATTACTGATACATTATATATAATGAAACACTAATAGTGCGGTTATGTTCGCACTACACAGAAATGGCGGGAATTAATTTAACCGCCATGTTTTTTGTATATGAAACTTTCCATTCGTTTCGTTCGAAGTATATTTGGAAGAAAAACCTCAAAGGTGTTAAACATTTTCTCAAATATTTTATTCAAAGTTTCAAATGTTTTTTTGGTTATTATTTTATCACTGACAAGGTTAACATCATTAAAAAATTATTATGTCATTACCATCCTCTGTTCTCAGCCAATGAAAGGGCATCTTCCCATCGCCAATACTTCTTGTACATGTCCAGCGCTTCCTGCAGTTCATTTTGCTCCAAATAGATGGCCTCCGCAGTTTTGAGTTCGCCATTCAATATGGCGACTTTTGCCCAACAGTCAGGATTAGTGAGTGGCTGAGTTCCCGTTTCCTTGGCGTAATTCTCGGCTAAGGAGGCGAGATCTTTTAAAAATCGAGAGCATGCCACGTCTCCAAGAGCGGCATAGCATCTTGCAGCAACGTGTAGTTGTTTCAAGACTATCGTATTTCTGAAAGAAACATATGGCAATCATGAAATTGTTATGTTAGTTAATTCCGTAAGATGTAAAAACTTAATGAATCAAATCAAAAATTAATGCTTCAACTATGCACTTGTTTTTTTCATTCTTGATAGAAATTAAAATTAAAGCATATCTTTTTTTGTATTATTAAATAAATATTATTGTTTATAACTACAACGAAATCGAAAAAAGTGATGATAAAAAAAAGAAAAAGATCTACATCGAAAAACGTACTTCTATTGCATCTAACTTTTATAGTTCGTCAAGAATATATGAATTAAATAGAATTAAAGAAGAAATTTTAAAGGGTGTACCTGGAATAATTTCCTGCAGCAAGCAATTGTTTTGAAGTTATAGCATTCCTTGCAACATTTTCCCACATTGATTCCGCTTGCGGACGATCGCCCAATTGTTCCAAAAATAGTACAAGTCGTCCAAAGTCATTGTCGTGAAGCGCTGTGCCAAATTCAATTAGAGCTTCGTCAAGAATGTATAAAACTTTTCCCGTGGTTCCTTCCACTTCTACGAATGTTGAATTGTTCTCTCGGAGAATATCGATGGCATCTCCTTTAATGGGAATCAAACTAACCACTTCTGGAGCGTCTATGTTATACCTAAAATAGAAAAGGATATAGGTTATGTACAGTGGCTAAAGAAATCATGGTACAGGCAATATTTTTTTGAATAAATTTTCTTAAAACACAAAACTGTCTTCTCTAAGAAAATTTATTTTTGTTTAAGAAAAGGTATTTTTATTTAGAGAGAAGAGTTTCTTTTTTGAGAACGTGTTCTCCAAAAATTGTACGCCATTGAGATAAGCCACGCAAAGAAAAATGATTTTTCATTGCAGACTACGCGATTTTAACCTCAAAAATAGCTTTTTGTCCTTATAAAAGTATAATCATATTAAAAAAATCTAATTTTGAAAATCAGCTCTATTGCGCAGTAGCCTTGAGTATTTACTTTGTACAAAAAATTGTTTCATCTGTTTCAAATAAAAATCGACTAACCTACAATGGGTACCGCAAATCGTGATTTGTAAAAAAATATGATACATCCATGGTAATAATTTTGTAATTACCTTAAATTTATTTGTACGTATATTTTATGAGCTTATAATAAAAATGTTGTTTATTTTTTCAAAATGTTGAAGTTAACCTTGAATTAATGCGCTCGAAGTGTAGTACCCCCTTAATATAAAAGCATACAATATAGTAACATACCACACAACAAGAGTATTTCCACTTTGCGCTACAGCAACATCGCTCCCAGGCACCCAGGACACAAAACTAACATGACTCAAAAGTAGAATCTTGCTTCCCTGCTCATCGCCAAGCCACAAACGAGCCTTTTTGTCTCTCGAAAGTAACCTGTGTCCTGTTTCACTCAATTCCAGCCAATCCACTCTGGCATCATAAACAAACAAAGCAACAGTCACTCCTGCTATAAGATCCAAAATTCTCACTGTTTTCGAATCCAGGAGATAAGCGAGTCTTTTGTTATCCGAGCTTCCAACTGGTTGTCTTTCATTTATTCTGATGCTAACCACATGAGGATTGACGAATTCTGTTCGCACTGAACCAAGAGGCATATTTTCGCCATACTCGATGACTGTTAGTTCGCCGAAGGAAAATATAAGGCAGACGCCAGGATACTCGAAGAAGAACTTCTCGGTTCCTGTTCTATTTTCCCAAAGGATTTCGCTTATTCGGCCGGATTCTATGTCGCCTGTAATATATTCATTTCATTGTTCAATATAGTCATGCATATTCAATATTAAATTACAACAATATATTATACATTAATAAATATTAAATGGTCCTTTCGGGGATGGTCGTTCACGGCGCCACGAGTCACTTTAGTTAAGTTAGGTTAAGTATTCTTTTATATTGTTAAGTTATTGTTCTTAGCAGCTCAGATGACTGCTTTTGAATTCAATGTACTCATGCATTCGTTTTTTTCGATATTTTTAACAATAAAAATTAAGATATATTCTTTTTTGCATTATTACGTAAATGTTGTTTTCTGCATTAGTTTTCAAATTCATTTCATATGTTGTACTATATGTTAATACATATTAATTAATCCTTCTAGGGATGTTTTTTTTGAATACCATGAGTCACTTTATTTAAGTTACATTAAGTATTGTTTTGTATTACTAGGTTATTATCGAGTACTTTGTTACCTGTTTTTAAATTTGATTAAACTATGCAGTTGTTTTTCATTCTTGTTAAAAATGCAATGAAAAATATATTCTTTGGTTATTATTATTTATATGTTCTTTTGTATATTAAAATCGGAAATATATGGCTTTTATTTGAACTTTATTTTTTCAATTTTAACTTTAACTTTATAACTTTATTTCAATATTATTAGAATATATATACAGTGTATAAAAAAAGTATTCGAAGAGAATTTTTCTTAAGGGAGAAAACATTCTGCTTTGAGAACATTTATTTTCTCTTAAATGAGAAACATCATTGTCCAGAAAAATCTGTGTTTTTCCTAAAAAGAAACTGTCTGCTATTTCAAAATTTCCACCAAGAGAAGTGGTGTGTATAAATTGTTGGTACACGTTTAGTGTTGCGTTCTTGTAAAATTCGAAGATACATTATCATTAATTATTGCGTCTATGCTTGTAAAATTATTCACCTGTCATTGTGTATAAGAAATTAAAAAGACAATATTACCTATCAACAAGGAAGCACTCGTTCGCACAACAATCTTGTTATCCGATCTTCCCAATACTCTGACATCTTCGATTTCATGACCCAGGTTCGATTTGACGATAACGGACCGTGCATTCGTTGTTAGGGGTCGTACGACAACTTGACTGGGTCCCACGTATACAACCTTGTAATGAAAGATTTTTATTTTCACTCAATTTTGCAATAATAAATATAGAAATGTTAACAGACTTGCAGTTGTTAACGTAGTTTTGTTATTTTTAAATTCGTAACTGATTGCAGCAGATATATTTTTTCGTTCTTTTGTGTTTATTGCGAAAATGGCTGAATTTATGATTTGAATAAGAATTCGGTCGGAGTTAAAATACAATTTCGATTGAATTTTTTCAAACTAATTTTCAAAAAAAACGTCCATAGACAGATTAATGAAAATAATTTGTAATATACTTTAAGTTATACACTTGCATCTTATAAGTTCAAAACAAACATTTTGTTCATATTTTTTCAGTGTTAAATTTTTAATTGTATTTAATAATAAAAATTATTTTTCAATCTTACCTCATGACTTCCTCTTACGATTGTCTTTTTCAAAATCGTCTCAAATTGTTCAACCGCGCCCGTAAGACCCCCAATTATCAGTCTGGAACCATCCTTTCGCCAAGACATGGCGGTAATGCTGTACATGTTGGGTAAATGCTGGCAACTGGTTTCCTCCCAAACGCTTCTCTTTGGCGACAAGTCAAAAATCCGCAAACGGTTCCAACATCCAACCGCGACGCTTTGCCCGCTCGGGCTACAACAGCAGCTGGAGATTTCTTTGTCATCTTCTTGCCTGCGTGGAAAGTAATTAGTAATTAGACGAGAAATACTGCACAGTTAATTTTGTGTACATAATAAGAGCACAAGTAGAGGAATCCCAAAAAGAACGCATGTCTTAATTCTTGAATAAATCGCAATATTTATTTTCAAATAGCTAATTTTTTAATTTTTAAAATATATTACACAGATTGCTATAGTAACCCTCCATAAATTATAAAGTAATTAATTATTACAAAGTAAAGAACAAATAGAAAAAATTCTTTTACAGTACTCAAGCGGACATCACAAGTTTTTTATAGTTAGAGCTGTGAATTAAATTGAGGTATCTTCGAATAAAAACTTGGCTTTCGTTTTCTAATGATATTCAGTTATAGTTTTGATAAATTTAATGGATGGTTTAATAAGTAATTCTTTTGATTCAGATTGTTTATTATAATTTTTGCGTAGGATTTTTTTAAAATATGAAACATTTTTTGGGGTATTTACATATATTTAAAAAAAACGTAATTCAAGAAGCCATTTTTTCTGAGAGAAACAAAATAATTGGCGTTTTTTTCCAGTTTAATGTTTTTCGTTGGGATATTACTGCCTGCATTAATGTCCCAACAGTTTGCTTGCTCAATTGATTTGTTTGCGCGCTTAAACGAAGCATAGTTAGTAAACAAACAGGAGAATGTTAGACGTATTGTATCACATATGGAATGCAGGCTGACCGCAGTTTCATATTTTAAAAATATTCTAACCTCTAAAATACGCGATAGACTTTCTATCAAACACGGTGGGGGGAAACTTTACTATTCGTCGCTCCTCTATCATTGACTATTGGTTACTGATACGAGTAGAATGATAGTCAAGGAAATTATCATTATCTATCAGTTGCCTCATTGGACACTGATTGGATAAGAATAGAATACTTCTGATGTGTCATTGGTGGCCGACACGGATAGTACGATATATGGGGGGAATCACTATTTATCAAATATCCCATTGGCTGCTGATTGGGTAAGAACAGTATGCTCCTAGTGTTTCATTGGTTACTGATTCGGGCAGTATGATAAGGGGAGGAGATTATCACTATCTATCGGTCACCTCATTGGCTACTGATTAATAGTGAAATTTAAAGTGGATATACCTATACTTCTATTATAAATTGTGATTCAATATTACGGTTTAGATACTATAATCTATTATTATTGGTATATACACTAGATATATAATGATTAATCAATTATAAATATAATTACTACCGTTTCAAAATTTTGTGCTAGAATAGTAATCTCGAAAGCACTCCCCAATATACAGAAATGAGATAAAATTTAAAATAGAAATAAAATCTTTTAGATTTAAAAGATAAAATTAATTCTAGTATCAATTTATTTCAATTTAGATTATTTTTAAAATATTGGACAACAATAAACAGTAATGAAACTTACACGCGAGCATAGTCGAATGTCTTCACCAAATTGCCTCGCTCATCATAAAATGTCACCTTGCAGTCACATCCTGCAGCAAGGATATAATTTCTAGGCCACGAGAGGCAGTAAGCCGGCGTAGAATGAGTTATTATACGGCCATTTATTTCGTTGTTGCCATCTTCTGTAAGCAAATACTTCACAATACTGCCATCTGCGTGGCTCGATAAAAATGCGGTTCCCCGGACACTGCGGATCATTATAAAGTTCTGTTAAAAATGATCTCAAACGATAATTCATCCGTTGGACATTGGGATAATTTCAGGACAATTTATATCTTCGTTTATGTTTTTTAGGAATTTTGAATTCAAAATTTTGGAAAAACTCTTCTCTCTAAATAGAAACATATTTTCTTGAACAAGAAAGTACCCTTCTTAAAAACAGAAATGTAAACTTATAATTTTTGTATTATTATCTAAGTAATACTTTGTGCATTTATGTTCGTATTAAATTATGAATTATAGCTATACCCAAATTAGAAAAAAATTACCTTTATTTCTGATAAAAGATAGAACTTGCTTTTCTTACTTAATAATAGCTCAAGGGAAAATTATTCTCGAGTAATGCCGAATTGAAAAAACATAACCTTTATTTCATAGCCGATCATTTGATTACTTACGGTAGAAATACCGAAATTCTTCCGTATCGAAATTTACTCCAAGAAAAGAAATGTTTACGAATACTTTTTATATCCACTTTACAATACTGGTAACTGTACTTTGTTTGTTAAGAATAAAGTAAGTAAACAATAAAGAATGTTGAGTGAATCAAAAAAGTACTTACTTAATTGCTAATGCAATCGTTGCAGTATCTGCAGCATACAAGGTATGTGATTTTTGTGATCTAACAGCAGCAGCTCTTACTCTTCCGTCGAGAAGTCCGATAATTATAGTTCCTTCCGTCGGCCATACCAAACACGTTACAATGGAACTTTGCTTAAACTTATTGCATATTACTTTCTTTTCTCCCCTGGAAATAAAAGTATTATACGTCAGTCGAGTAAAGTGCGAACTTAAGGTTTTTCGAAAATTAACAATTATACAAAAAACAAAGTGTTTTGGTTTTAAACTTGTTATGGATTTATGTTACAGGCATTTTAATTGTGACATGCAACTCCATATTTATTAATATTGCATTATTACTTTAAATTTCTTTGCTTTTACATTGCTTCATTGACAATTGGAAAATAATGATTATTGGAAATAAAGATTAAATTAAGAATTCTGCATTTTTTTTAAAAATAGTGCAAAATGAAATTTACCAATGTTCTCCAATTTTATATACGTATACGATACAATCCGTTTGTCCAACAGCAATTTTAGTGGAATCCGGGGAAAAGGCGATTCCGCTGATTACGTAGCTTTTCTTGCCAAACTAGAAAACAAACATACATGTTTGTAATGTTATCGACATTAATTAACTCTGACACGTGTAAAATCTTGCTATTGATTAGAAGGTGAAGTTGGGTCAAGACAGACCGATCAGAAAATGTGCATCTCAATATTTTAAACAATCGATTTTTGTTCTCAAAATTTTACCTATGGTGGAATAAAAAATAAAGTGTAACAATGTTATAGCTGACAAATGATTGCCAGCACTTGTGTGAATAATATGCTTATTTGTTTTCATGGAGTATTTACTTTATGCATGATTTTTATAAACAATTGTAAGAAAGAGTGTGCGATAATTTAATTTCTTATTGCTGAATGCATCGTCTGAATTCGAATTCAATTTCATTCCACCCATATAAATTGTACATTAAATTGCCTTAGTTTATTATTATGGCCAATGATTATTATTCGTATTATGTCTTAATTATAATTAAATTGCTAACCATCTACAATTTCCAGACCCCAAATAATCTTACAATTAGACTGCATTCACATAAATACAAATCAATAAAATAACAGTAGTTTTTAAATATTCAAAGTTAAATTTCTAATCATTTTCATTGTTTATCTCTTTGGAAATAACTTGCTTTCAAACTATGAGCGAAAAAGAATTTAAAACCTCCTTTCAACTCCAATTCCTGCTTCGAATTTGGTAAAGTTTTTAGTATTTAGAAATACTTTTATTCTAAATAATATTATTAACTACTTACCTTTGCATCGAGTGGTTTAGTGGAAAAACGATCTTTCTTCACGCAGTTCTCATCAAAGAGATGAATGTACCGATCATTAGTTGCAACTGCTAATTTTAAATTGTTTGGCGACCACACAATATCGCATACTTTGTTTTCGAATTGCTGCGTATCAACATAAAATATACATATTAAATGTAAAGGTGATTGGTACAGCAATTAAAAAATGTATATAACATTGTATAAGCATATAACATAAGTATGTAAAATGTACGAGAATAGTATAACAAAAACTAAAAAGACGCGTTGAAAAGTAAAAAATCATTTACTGTTTTCATGCTTACAAAAATGTACACTCATGAATCATAGAATTGATGTCAGTGATGGTTGTCAAAATCATAATGGTTTTCAAATCGCACCGCTCTATTTAAAAGGTCAGGAATGTGAAATTTTGGTAATCTTCTCCCATTAAGCCTAAATAGTATATTGCAACTTTTCGGAGTCGGCGCAAACATGAATAAAATATTACAAAAGTCAGAAAACCCTCAAACTGAAATTTTCCCGAAGTTTCTGTCTTTTGTGCTGTCTGGGAATACGCGTAGTTTTTATATACACATATCTCTACAAGTTGAACGGTAAAGTATTTCAATTAATACAAACTTTATTATTAAAGTAAAGCTGTGATTTTGGATTTTTTCTTAACTTAAATTGCTTATTGTTTGATTATCCGACAGTTTGGTTAAGTAATTGTTACTCATAATCACATGTTGTAACATTGTCAATTATCAATATTTCATCCATAAACTGTCATTAACTTTTCACATCCAATTTTGAATGTGGCGCGCTCACAGATGTTCTAAAACCTCAAAGTCAATGACACCGTAAAGCGCCAATAAGCTCTACTCGTTCAAAGCATCCAATCAAAATGCAGCCAGAACCGGAACTTCCATGCAAAGTCGATCGTAATGACACCCAATGATCAAATATAACCTAGTTTAAATTCGACACTCCATAACTTTCTTACGCACTGATGTCGAATAAACTAAAAACTTTATAAGTTACTTACATTCGCCGGAAGTACTGTTCCCAGATATTTTAGTAGCATTGTTGCGCATCGATGAAACACTCAAGCATTAAAACCGGTTGTCTTCTCTTTCATGAAGGCATAACAAGCACAGTACATTCTAAGTTTGTTTGGCTGCGGTTCCTGCAGTGTTTATAACTGCGTTGCTTGGAAACTACAAGTTTTCTCTGATGCAAACATGAGCAATACAGATATATCTTATTTATATCATAAGTTGTTGCTTGTTGCTTATATTATGGATTTTAATGTGGACAAATTGTCAATAGAAAGATATGCAACAAAAGTGATCAATAAAAAAGTTCCTCGTTATTGCTCCGATGAGGAAAGAATTTTAGAAAAACGATCGCCTGTAAATGTACTATCCAATGCACTCCGAATTTTGTTTATGTTTATTAACATGAACAATTAATTTTAGATAAATTTAGTTTTGTTTAATCGCATTAGATTTAATGCCGCTTTGTTGCATTACTTCAATGCAAATGGAGCATAAAACAAAATCTTAAATTCAATTACACATATGTAATTCAGGTTTTTTTAAAATCCAAAGTAAACATTCAGCAACAATGAAGAGCAAAAAGTTCTTTTGCATTTCTGTAGTGAGGACACAGCTTTACTTGACATATTTAATTAATAAATGCAGAGTTTTTTTAAAATATTTTATAGTAGAGATTAATATTTTTGCCAACATAGTTTTCTTAACTGCTATTTAAAATTACACCATATAAGTATATTAACACTTTATCTTCCGGAAGAGTAAAAGGCTGCCATTTTATTAAAAACTACAATTTTGAAAACCACCCCCGTTGCACACTAACTTTGAGTGTCTACTTTCTAAAAAAAATTGTTTCGTCTATTTCAAATAAAAATTGTCTGACCTACTAATGAGCACCGTAAGTCATGACTTGTAAAAAAACATCCAGTTTTTATCCATGTTTTTGTAATTATGACCGATAGATGAATGAAATCAATTAATAATATACCTTAAATCGTGTATTTGTACATATATCTTATAAGCTTAAAACGAAAAAAAATTTTCTATTATTTCAAAATGTTGAAGTTATTTTTGCGCTTCAGATCTATGTACTCTCATAGTAATCATACTAGCTTATCAAATTTATTTTAGCTACGCATTTTAGTCATAGGATATGAAAAAATTGGATAGGATATCAAAATCTTCTTTATTGATGAATTATTGTTGTCGAGTAAATGAGTCATAAAACACGATGGGAAATTGTAAGTATTCCGAGTGGCGGTTTTCCGCCAAGCAGGGTATCCGTGTGTACCTACACAAATGTAACTCAAGGTGCTCAAGGAATACGAATCCGACTCGGCCTAGGGTTGCCAGATTAAGAGGGGAAAATAACGCATGCGCATGTCAAACTTTGGAACTAACGATCAGGTTGTGCTATACTCCTACGAAACGGGGGTGCACTTGTCGCCCCTTTCACCTGTTGGAATTTCTAACTAAAAAGTTTGTTATGAATTTATTAGACTTAGGGTTTCCTATTGGAATAGAACCCGAAGGAAGGGATTGAATAATCGTACATGCTTATTATATTTTAAAATACATATTTTATTATATTATTACGAACATCTTAAATAGTACAAATTAAGATTGTGTTATAAATATAGAGTGTATAATTTCGGTCAAAAAGAAATGAAATAAAATTAAGTTTCGTTTATTTCTACTACAAATAGTTAATTACACTTTGTAACAAATTCGATACAGATTTTATTTTATTTTTTTTCATACGATGTTGGTTGACGGTACATAATATGCATGGTAGTTTTGTCGTAAGTAATACCCACTGTTTTACAGAATTCAATGGTTTATGTAGGATACAAAATTTAATAACACAATGATCAATTATATACTTTCATTAAATCGTGAAATTACACAGCAGCGAACATAAATCGATACATTAAAATCATAAAACGTTGAAAAAAATACATATCCTCCCTAAAAAAGGAAAAGGATATTTTCTGATGGAAGGGAATAGAAGCAGTGCCATTAAGTTGAAAGGGCCCCTTAGTGCTCCCTAAAAAAAGAATGGGATGCGCCCGATACGAGTTTGGCACGGCCGCAGCGACGCCTGTGGCACATGCGCAGATGGCACGAGTGGAAGGAATTCCTTCCAAATCTGGCAACCCTAGGAGCGAGGCGTGCAAGGCGGACGGAGTTACGGAACTTTTTAATTTCGCAAATGATTTCTCCAGCTTGATGATAATTAAAGTATGGCTTCATATTCTCGGAAAGATGACTTCGAAGTTGTACGTGTTTATAATGAAATTTATTATAAAGGGAAGGAAGTTAACAGGTTTCGATATAATCGGCACATTGGTAAACCTTTTTATGTGCATGAGAAATACATTTCTGTAACGATGTTGGTAAAGACACTTGATTTACACGAAAGAAATAGATTTTTGTATCGATTCAATTTTAAAAAAAATATTTCACGAGGCAAGACACGAACTTCAATTCCGTTGATTACGAGGACTACACTTTTTATTTTTATTTAAGTAGCGTGAATATGTTTTTCATTATAACAATACAAAAGGTAACAATTCTAAATATATTGTATCAATTGATATCTATTAAATACTTCACGTGTGTGATTATTTCTGAAGAAATTAATCACAGGTCGATATTTACAATTAAATAAGTGATGCTAATCAATACGCAACAAGACGTTAATTAAATCGTACAAACCTGTCTATGGGTTTGAGTATTCAAAAAGTATCTATTCCCATACCTTAATCTAACATAGGATTAAACATTGTTTATTAGCTTATGAAATCCTGCAGCGTACAATCAGTCACTTTAATTTGTTTCTTATAAAGGTTAATTGCAGATCTATTTATATATGTTATAAAGTCTAGATCTATTTTATGTTAGTTCATATGTTTTTATATATCTATTTTTCTTTGTTGCGAAATTAAGCCACTTATTTTGTAATCTTTGCAACTGCATAAAGATATTCTTCGCAATATTCCTTTCAGTTCGAATCAGCAAAATCTTTTAGTAATAAGTTACCCGCACTTTTTTCGGTACTGTAATTTCGACTCAAAAGTGATGCCAAGTATTTAACAGTACTTTTGACTTCTATGTTTGTATTGTTAAATGTAATTAGCTGTAAGATTCGATTTTCTTTCCATATTTAAAGAACACAATGGCTTCTGTCGTTGCAGGATTTATGAAAATTGTCCAGCTTTTGTATTATTCTTCAAGTTGTTTAACATGTATTTGTATTTGTTTTCCGGCAACTACCGCACTAAATGAATACCAATAAATAACGGTATTACGTACTTGGAGATTTTGGTTTTCGAGAGAACAGAAAAGACATTATTCTGTCCAAAGAATGGATTTCTACAAAATATCGCACGGAACTTTTTAAATTCACTTGTCATATTAAACAGTATTTTTCCCTCAACCCTCATTGTATGAAAAAAAAAGGCAGTCAATTTTTGGTGAAGTAAGTCGCGCCCGGTATCGTCCGAAAGGTCAAGACCGAGGCGACCCAGGAGACCCAGGAGACCCAGGCGACCCAGGCGACCCAGGCGAACAAGCATCGATCCGGCAGAATGAACGAGGCTATCGGTGTACACACAGACACACGCAAACCTGCTAGTGCACCCAGCTGCAGCAGGTAGTCGACCAAAATTATAGTTACTAAATTCACCGCATGCTCGAAAAAGCAGGGCAGTCAGCTCTGGCCTTTTCTAAAATGTGCGTTCCCCCTGAATGCTTTACAAATCATATAGAAACCAAGCGATTGTTCGCATGAGTTCGAACTTATTGAGTATTAAAATTACCAAGTGCGTAGCTCGCTTGACATCTTTTATACTTGGAATTGAACTGAATAAGGAAACAGCTTGTCTATCTGATGTATCTTATCAAGGAAGGTTTCAGCGAAACATATATAAAGTAAGCACAATGATTACCACCATTAATTTTAGGGGCATATAAAGTGAATGCGATTACCAATTGTGTGTAACTATTTTTTTAATTATTTATTAATTATTGTTGGTGCTTTAGCATTATTAAATGGTTGGTTTGCTTTATTTCATTATTTAAACTCAATACCTTTTTAAGTTATGCATATATCCTCATATAAAAAAGGTGTGTGCAGGTCATGAGAGGAGTTTTGACAAATGGAATAATATATATTTATGTGAAAAAAAAAGAGCCACCAAAAAGGCATATTACACCAAGAACGTTAAAATGTAAAAAAGGCGCCAAGTAGTAGTTTAGTCCCGCGTAAAAGATAGAGGTTTCCTTATATTCGTTTTTCCAGAAAGATATCACAATACAAGAAAGCCAAATATTTATACAATGATAGCTTGATTTAATTTGCAGCTTTAATGTTTAAAAAAAAAAAACTTCGCGTGTGCGCGCTTCATTCGAGGCACTCGCTAGGGTAATATTGCAAAACAGAAACTCATGAAAGCTTTGATATTTTGAAGAAAGGAAAAAATTCTGAATTAAAACCATTAAACAATAAAGTCAGTATTAACTTATCAAAGTATAGCTTACCAATGGTGTTTTACGTCGCAATGAAACGCGCAGACACCAAGTTTTCATTTAACATTAGAAGAGCAACATAAATCAAAAGGTACAATTGTTTAAATACTTGGCTTTCTTGTATTATGACATCTCTGACTTTTTGGGAAATCTAATACAAGGAACTCTATCTTTTACATGGAATTAAATTACCACTTGGCGTCTGTTTTATGTTAGAGAAATCCCGAGGGAAAAGTAGGCAGGAGCGAGAAGCGAGGTTAGGATACGGATCGATCAAAGGAGGAAGACAAGGAGGGAAAGGGACCAGAGCAGTGGCAAGAAGGACTCGTATAGTTTGTCTGTTATGGTTGGAAGGCCGGTGGGAAGTAAAAACAAGCCGAAGGGAGATAACAAATCCTTAGACAAATACGTCAAAGGAGGAGAGGAAGAAAAGAAAAACACAGTAGGACAAATGGAAGATATGAGGAAACAAATAGAGAAGAGTATAAGGGACCTGATACAAGAAGGAATGGAAAAAGTAAGGAAAGAAATGACTGAGGAGAGTCTTGCCAGGGAAGAGAAAAGAAGGGACGAAAGGGAAGAATGGCAGGAGGAAAAGAAAATCCTAGAAAAGAGAATAGCCGATTTAGAGAGAATTAATGAAAGGAAGGAAAGAGAGAAGCGAAGGAACAATATAGTTATTAAAGGACTAAAATGGGACGCAGGTGATATTACAGAGAAGGTACAAGATTTCCTCAAGGAAAATCTAAATATAGAAGCAGAGGTGAAAGAAGCACGCAGGATAATCTTAAATGATAGCAAAGAGTTAATAATAGCAGAACTAGTAAGTTGGGAGAAGAAGAGGGAATTAATGGGGAAAAAGAGGGAACTGAAAACAGGAATATATATCGAAGACGACTTGACAAGAAAGGAACGAGATATTCAAAGATACATCAGAACTTTGGCAAAGGAGCAACGTGAGAAAGGAGAGGAGTCGAAAACTGGATATATGAAATTATATAAGAGAGGTAGATGGTACAGATGGAATGGGATAGAAAACAGGCTGGAAGAAGGAAGAGAAGAGCAGAAGAAAGGGAGAAAGGATTAAAATAAAAGAGATGCTGAAAAAGAAAGAAAAAGAGGAAGAACAGAGCGATAAAATTATCGCATTCTTCGCAAATTTAAAAGCCGCACTCGATATGATAGACACGTAACATTTGGACGAAAATGGCGGGAATTTAAGAAGAAGGATAATGGGAACATATCAAGAAACAAGAAATGTGATTACAGTAGAAGATAGAAAGTCGGATACGAATTGTAAGCGGAACAAGACAAGGATTGTCCAAACTCGATCGATGTAATTTTGATGGTTAAGAGCGAATCGGAGTCGAAGGGAATGATAAAAAGATTTAAGAGATATCTTGAGAGGAAAAGACTGGAACTAAATAATGAAGAGTCGACGATAGTAATATTCGAAAAAGAAAGAGAAAGGATCAAGGAACTAAGCTGGAAAACACTTAAACGAAAAAGTCAAGAAAGCAACAGTTGCCACGAAAAATTAGAATTTGGAAGATGGCGGGAGTACAACAAGAACCAAAGAACAGTCCAAAGGAGGAAACAAAAACAGAACAAATGATTTTAGAAGACTGTATATACAATAAGGATATATAAATATTTATATATATATGTTTGTTATGTTTACTTTTATGTAAATTATAAAGAATTTATGTGCAATAAGAAATAATATATGGAAGTCCAAGCGGAAAGTTATCCTAAGTGGAATGGCAACAATTATGTCAATAAATAAAGTGTCGTTAAAATGCAACAGCGATAATCAGTTTTTTGTATTTAAAAATGCTGTATAATTGCGTTACCGCGATCAATTTTCGAACACTCCTGATGTATAAAATGTTAGAAATTCCTGTCTATATTGTTACTATTAATTAAGTTAAGCTAAGATTGAAACTGTGAAGAGCATCAAAATCATTAGAATAAAACAAATGATTGAGCGACGAAATAAAGTGCGCATCATGTTGCTGGTAAAGACTGGTATTTTCAATAAATCCCTATTTCAAAATCCAGTCGAGCTTCCTCATAGTTTTTCAGAGTTTTGACAAGTTAAAAATAATGTTAAGTTCTTTCTCGGTTAATGAAAGAATTGTGTGTGGAAATGTCAAGCAATTAGTAAACAACTTTTGTCTCTCTTTTTATTTGTTTTATTTCGTCTTCCTGAAATCCACGAAAAACTGTTGTGGTTATCGGGATTTCCTCACAATCTATTTACAAATTTACAAAGATATTATCGTATCATAACAGATAGCAAAACTTATAAGAATATCTTAATATTGTTTCCTTTTACTTTGACAGTGTTTGTAGCGCAAAGCCTGCCAAAGTTCAAACAGTCTTCAAATGATGCAGTACAATGTCTCGAAATTTCATATTTACAATCATAATTGATCAAATATTTCAAGAGAATTTAACGTACCATGCAAAATATCCTTCTACTGCTACCGAAAACACGCTAATTCTATAATAATGACGCTGGCCAACATACGGAAATATTCACGCAAGATCATTGGCTAAGAAATTAGCTCATAAAATACAGCAAAGCGTTTATTATCCTAACCAATCGGAGGACATTTCATATCTCTTTCTCAAATTTCGATAAAGTTTTCACACTTTCCTTCCATTTCATTTTTTACTCATCCTCTATAAATATTTACAATTAAGACTCTACTTTGCACGTTAAAGCAAACGTTCCTATCTTGCCACGCGCCTCCCAAATTCACCTTAGACAAAGTTAATAACTTGTCCGATTAATATGACACGCGACAATAAAGTAGCAAACTTCGGAAGCTAAGGATTGTTGCTTTTTATTATCAACATCCTTTGTCTTCTCTCCTTCATTCGTGTTACGACATGCACGTCAGTTTCCAGAGAAACATAACAGACAAATCAATATATCTCTGCGTTCCTCTCAGAGTATTGCATGAACAATTCACTCTACGTCCGATCGATTCCTCGGTCTCATCGAAGTGTAAAATATCATGGAATATTCGAAGCTGGTTCGAGTCTAACAGTATTTCGCACGGTATTCCCATGATTCCTTTGTCTCCATTCTAACCAACGTAATAAGTCAGGATTCTGTGATGTGTCACTGGCGTCTAAGCGAGCTTCCAATTGTTGATAATAAGCCTCGCGAAGTAATCGAAATGTTTGAACGTTCTTATACGGTAGTTGCGTCATGGGATCCAAGTATTTCGCGGACAACCTTGAAGAAAAATGATCTAATTATACAGTGCTTCCTTCTCACAAGGCTGAAAAAAATTGTAAAAGTACAATTCGACCCTCTAAAGAAAACCCTATATCATTTTTTCAAAATATATCTTGGTTGCCGAGAAAAAAATTATGGAGATTCGTCATACGGTATGTATGACCTTTGTGCCATTCTGGTACGCGAGAATTTGTTAATAATATAAAGGTTATACACAGCATGACGAATTTACATCAATTTTTTTCTCAGTAACCAAGGCGCATTTTGAAAAAGTATTACAGGATTTTATTTAGGGAATCAAACCGTACGTCCACAAATTTTGTCATCCCAATTGCTGTTCCAGTCCAAACTATACGTTAACCCTTTCCCGTGCTTTAACGAGTCTGACTCGTGATGAAGATTTTGGCCCAAACACGAATATGACGAGCTAGGCTCGTTAACAACTGGCTTGTTTACCACGCGTTGACGCCTAACACTTGGGCTCAAGTTTCGTCGAGCTAAATGGCACGGGAAGGGGTTAATAACATAAGGGTACGCTATTAACCGATCTTGTCTCATTTTTTTCTCGGTAACCAAGGCGCATTCTGAAAAGGGTTAGGGTCTAGACACACGAGCATTGCCTCGCCTGGCCTGACCCAGGCAAATCTATTGTCATGTCAATAGTGTCAGCAGGGTTTCCCTGGCCGAAGCTAGGCCAGGCGAGGTGATGCCCGTGTGCCTAGACCCTTACAGGATTTTGTTTAGGGGATCGAACTGTACTCCCACAATTTTTGTCGGCCCGATTCATGTTCCAGTCCTGACAAGCACCCCTTGTTAGTATGATTAACTCTTTGAAGAGACTGTGGATTTATAGTCGGACCGCTGAGGGATGAAAACCAGGAACCGAACATCTCTGAATTAGACTGACTCTATTGACTCACGTAACTAATAACGAGGTGACATTAACTGCGCTTGGAAGATGAAAATTTCGGTCACATTCTCTCAGCGGTCCGATTATAGTAATTTCGCGACATTTTTCTGCGTAGCTTGGTTAGACAATGTTTCTCACGCGTTTCTGACGCATTTATCGGAAGATAAAGCATTGGCCGTTCTTATTTTCGAACTGCGACGCCTTTGAGATGGATGCGTTAGAAACGCATGAAGAACACGTAATGTAAGAACAACCTTACCTTGTAATAGCACACAATGGTTTCGTTGGCGGTCCTTGCGGAGAAGGTTTCACAAATACTTCGGAAAATATCTGTTCGTTATCAAAAGTGATAAAGGATCTTTCATAGTAGGAACTTGTATCTTCGTAGCGATGTATGCTTTTTGTCGCTGCAATCGGTCCAATGGCTGAGCTTTTTTTAACACCGTCCTTTGTGCCATATTCTTGATTTACTTTCATCTCACTGGAAAAGCGTTGATTATGTTAGTTTAATTAAAATCGGATGGAAGCAATGTCTGCTAATTTAATTATAGGGTGTCTCGTAAATATTGAGAATGACGGTAGCGTCTTGTAGAAAATAGGACGGAGATAAAAATGACGTTTGCGGTGTAGTCATAACAATTATATGACAGTACGGTGAATCAGAGGTTCCTAGAGGAATGTTCTCTTCGGTCATAACCGATTTTGTCACCTCTACTTTGAAAATGCAGGGGACAGTTGACCGAGATTCGCTAAGAGTTTCAAGAGCGTTGCCTAAGTTATTTCTATATCTTTTCTTCTCTAACCCATCTCTATTTTCTCTATCTTCTCTAACTCTTCTCTTCTTCTCTATTTTCTCTATCTCTTCTCTAACTCTTCTCTATCTTTTCTAACTCATCTCTATTTTCTCTATCTTCTCTAACTCTTCTCTTCTTCTCTATTTTCTCTATCTTCTCTATCCCTTCTCTATCTTCTCTATCTTCTCTATCACTTCTCTAACTCTTCCCTATCTTCTCTAACTCATCTCTATTTTCTCTATCTTCTCTAACTCTTCTCTTTTCCTCGATCTTCTCCATCTGCTCTATCTTCTCTATCTTCTCTATCTTCTCTATCTCTTCTCTAACTCTTCCCTATCTTCTCTAACTCATCTCTATTTTCTCTATCTTCTCTAACTCTTCTCTTTTTCTCGATCTTCTCTATCTGCTCTATCTTCTCTATCTTCTCTATCTTCTCTATCTTCTCTATCTTCTCTTCTTCTCTTCTTCTCTATCTTCTCTATCTCTTCTCTAACTCTTCTCTATCATCTCTACATACAAAATAAAGGCGTTTTTTCTGTTTGTCCATTTATAATTCGAGAACTACCGAACCAATTTTCATGCGGTTTATTCCAAAGTGTGAGTCTCGGGGAAAGTCATCGGTTATTGATTACCACGATAGCAAATGTAAACAATGAACATACAATCTCGCGGGTTCAATACTCAGCGATCACCACTGAGATCGTTCTCAAGTGATATTTACCGCGACAACCGGTGGTTCGGAACCCACCTTAAACTGTAGGTCCTTGTGAATTGTAATAGCAACATACAAACAATGTTCCGTGTCTGATAAAAATAAGAAAGACAGATATAAAAGATATAAAATAATAAAATTTGTTGACTTAGTCGATACATATCACTTTCACAATATCAGTAAAAGTATCGCATACAACTTCTCAGTGACGATGCACAAACACATTCTCCTCGAATCCGTAAAGTAGCCAAATAAAACTTATGCTAGTTATTGTATAAGTTACAATGAAAGACCAAATAGAAATTTTGTCTGTCTCATTCTCTACAAGGTGACTATGCTCATTCACAATATTTATAACACATCTTGTACATTAAACCTACCAAAAAACGTTACCTTTCACTGATAGTTGATTTATTGCAGTCGATGGTTTCTGGAGTAGCTGGCGCATTCTTCTCATCGTCTCCTTCGATACTGATCTTATCTTCTTCTTTGTCGTAATTCGGTTCCGAAAGATGTATCACGGGCATAGCAAGAGATTGATATCGAATCATCGGCCCAACATAAGCCTTTCGTGTGGTCCTTGTGTTTTTCTTTTCGCTTTCGAGCTTCTGATACTTTTCTACGATAGCAATAAATCATACAAATGTATTAGAATTAAACAATTAAAAACTGTAATTGTGGGTGTTGCAAGCGCTTTAATAGTAACACAAACAAATGTAGTTTGTGCTATTGCAATGTAGAAACACATTTATAATTTATAACTAATCAATTCTATCGGCGGAATACATATTGTATAAAAGTGTTGTCTCCTGCGATGAAAATGAAACAATCACGATTCTTTTTTAGCACTTTTGCTGCTTTAAGGTGATGTAGGACAGTTAACCTTTACATTTTTATAAATTGTATAAATGTTGGTGCGACTAAACCAATCACTTGGTGAGCACAGTCATTTTACCTTTAATTAGTATACTTGTACAGAGTAATTTGAGGTAAAAACATTTAAAATCAAATAAACAATAAGGCAGTTATTAATTGTTAAACATTACAATATTAATTATGCCTAATAGTACTCTGCGGAGGATTTTTCCAAAACTATTGGTTCAAATGGGTTCCGCTTTTGCACAATTATTCACTGTACCACCTGTTACAGCGGGGACCACAGTTGTTATTATATTCAATCATTTAGCACATTTAGCATAACCAAATAGTTACAGAAAATAGAGTTTTATTGGTTAACAATATAAACAATTGGTTTTAACCAACTTCCACATGACTTATCCGCATGATTTTGGTCCCTGCCTTAGCTATGATCTTAAAAAAGAACTCTGTAAAAACTGATCTTCGCTGGACCAACCGTACCAAAGAAATCCTCTGCAGAGTACTATTATGCATAATTAATATTGTAATGTTTAACAATTAATAACTGCCTTATTGTTGATTTGATTTTAAATGTTTTTACCTCAAATTACTCTGTACAAGTATACTAATTAAAGGTAAAATGACTGTGCTCATCAAGTGATTGGTTTAGTCGCACCAACATTTATACAATTTATAAAAATGTAAAGGTTAACTGTCCTACATCCCCTTAAGTGAGTACAATATGATTTTAAATTTTAAAGTCAGCATTAATTTTGCGATAACTTTTTTAAATGAACCTTCGCTGATACTGTCATTTATTACATATTTTATACTCCAATAAAGCTGGCATTTGCCAATCGGAATAAATCCCGAAGAAATATGCGATCTGTTCCAGATAATTCATAAAGAAATATTACACTGGGTCAAAGTTTAATTAATAAATATACCCAATGATTTCATATTAATCTGTTCCGTTTGAACAGCTTCCTCCAAAAGTTCTTCTTGCGTAGGTTTCCACGTTTCGTGTTTAACAACCTTCGTCTTTCGCTTTTGATCTTCGTTCCTCTCCCTAAGCCTTTTCTGTGTAGCGGCTGACTTTGCCGCTGTAGAACGACGTATTGACTTTCTTTCTATGGGCGCAAAGTAATATTTCAGTTAAATAGAATAACAGTATGGGTAATCTTAAAATATATTTGAGTTTTACCGATGATCGTTTATGCAACCATTATGTTAAGTCGAATCTTAAGTTGTATATCAATAAATGGTGTTTCAATCGTTATGGAAGTTCTTAAACTGGCTACAACATTTATATCTATCTTATGTATTCTTTGAGTACTTAGTAATCTTTTGTCAATATTTTCTTCAATGATATAATATTAATTTTGGCAAACAATGACGTCATTGTATAACATATTAAATATAGTAAAAACATGGGTACTATCAATGGTCATCCAACAATCTATGCAAACAATAACACCATAAGAAGCAATAAGTGCGAGACAGATTTATTACGCAAAATTAATAGTAATTGAAAATAATTGCTTTTAAACTGTACGAATGGTATGGAAATATTTTCATTGAGACAGTAATAGCAATAAATGATACTGAGTGATCTTTGGACTAAACGAAAATATTTGTACACAATGAACAACAATATATAATATGTAGAAAAATACGCACAAAGAATAAGTATATTTTCATTAATATAATAATTTAACTGCATGTTATTGAATTAATATTCCGAAGGAATATAGCAAATAGAATACATGCAAATACTTGTACAAAAACATATTTAACAATATAAAAGTGATGGAAAAAACAAAAGAATACGCAAGAATAAACTGTGGAAAGATATAAATTTAAAAGTAGTATCGAAGTATGTTATTTTAAGTATAAAATTAGTTATTAGTCGAACAAATATATACCTGTACTATCAATAAATATGTTTGTTTGTTTGTGTTGCTTGACTTTCTTTTCTTTTGGCGTTGATTGCGCTTGCGCTTTGGGCTCTTTGTATGCTTTCGTAACAAGTCTGCGTTTCTTTTTAGGCCCTTCTTGTTCTACGTCAGATATAGGCTCATCGTTTTCGTCAATACTGAAGTCGGAGTCCACTTCGTCCTCCACTTCGTCTTCCTCCCTAAATATACAATAAATATGTTACGCAATTTGTTCGAGCTCGCATGTGCATCTTGCGTAATACAACTTCCACCTTTCAGCTTGTTCTACGCTCATATTCTTATGCTTGTTTCAAATTTCCTAACATGTATTTGTTTTTATACAGAACAGTTTTCTTCTTTAAGAAAATACAATCCAAAAATTGTACTGTTATGTAACCCGGTACATAATAAATATTTTAATTAAGGGAGTATTTTGGTTTGGATTGTCAAATTATTAAGAATTTTTGGGATTTGATTACGAAATTAGAACATCGTTGCAACAAGTACGAATTTTCAAAGAGCTGAAAAACATTCTTTAAAGGAGGCACAAGTATGCAAAGGAAAGAAGATTCTCATGTAAACAGTCAAATTTTGAATGTCGATCATTGATTTTTCCCCTGCTTTTTATACATTTTTGAATTAATAGAAATCTAGACGAAACGAATTTTGAAATAATCCAAATTCCTCTCTTTTCCTTTGCTTATTTCTGCTTTCTCTGAAGAACGTTTTTCAGTTCTTCAAAAATTTGTACTTGTCATTGAAAGATTGTTGTTTCAATTTAGTAATTAAATCCCAAAAATTGTTAATCATTTTACAATCTAGACCAGAATAACCTTTTAAAACAGGATTAATATGTTCATCAAATAGTGTCAAAAATTGTTTTGTAATGCCTTTGGAATAAACATAAACTTTGAAACATTCTGCTGATTCTTTCAGCAGCCATCAACAATGCTGGACTTATATTTCAAGATGGATCTGTAACGTTTGCGTAGACTTTAGAATTATTCATCTCGCTGCATTTCTTACACGATCGTCGTTCAAAGACAAAAGATGCAATATTGCAAGAGCTTTCGATAAGAAACTATATAAGCCTTGTTGTAAAGGAAATGTACGCGTTTGTTAGTTTAAATAGAGTAGTATAAAATTGTCAAAACAAATCAGATAAACATACAGTAAACATTTCAGGAATCTGCTATGGTAAAAGAAAAATCGAAATGAAAAGCTGGTAATAAAATATTATAATAATAACATATTAAATATAATATATATAAAAAATATGTTCTTCTGAACATGCGATATATCTTATACAGATTTGCTTATTTATTATAGATAGTAATTTGAGCTTTGCAGTATTCGAAAAATAAAGATGTTACTCTTTTCGAAAAATATGTTTCTTCTTTATCAAAACGAAAACAGTTCTACAGAATACGAAACCGAAGTTAGTGTTGATGCGAATAGTATAAAATTGAGAGAACGCATCAGAGAAACATAAAAAGAGAAATATTGGGAAAATAATAATCGGAATGAAAAACTGGTAATAGTAACAATAAAGAAATAGAAATAGTTCTCTTACATGTAATCATTGTCTTGTTCGACTTCATTGAAACCGCCGTAAGTGGTTTTGTAAAAATCGTCTTCCTCCTCTTCGTTTAATAATTTGGCCATTTTACTGCCGGCATTTGAACGGCGTTCTCTTGATGAAGCCATTTCGAAGAATATTTGATCTTCTTAGTTATTAATTTGTTGCAATTTCGGCGCTTTCTCAATCGGTTTTTGTAAACACAATTAACCTCAATGCGACCGAACTGACTCGCTTCACTTTTCTCACTGAACTCAAGCTAACCTAAGAAACGGCGCACAGTTTACATATATGCGAACACAGTATTGTTCATACACAAAATCAAGAATTATTTTATAATTTGTTTATAGAATATCGGAAGATTAGCAACATTCTTGGTTTGTGTGTATTAATATGCATGATTTTGCAAAGAGGAAATAGTTCCTTCGGTTGTCTGTCTTTCATCTGTGTGTTCGTGATAAACTCGAAAACGGCTTAATCGATTTTAATACGGTTTTCTCTCCTCTATATAATTATGTTCCAGACAAAAATTATACGATAGCATTTTGCAATATTTATTACTTATGGAGGTTCCAAAAGTATCTAAAAAATTTCACACGGAATGACATATCGTGCTATATTTTGTTAGAAAGATACAAAAAAGTAGTTTGCTACAGTTTAAAAATAGCGGCAACGCAGTTTTTGTGAAGTCCATTGCCGAAGTGAGCAATGTATAAATTTGCATCTTTTATTGTTAATCGTTTAAATAACAATGTTGCGTGTTCAGAAATTCGATTTTCTTTCATTCAATAACGCTTATTCAGCGTCAAGTTGGCCACGTGACCGCTGACTATGTTGAAAGCTAAGGCGGTGTCCTCATGAGAGGAACAATAAGGAATCTTTTGTTAATACTTCGTATTTCTTAATAAACTTACCAATTCTCACCAAAAACTTGTTCAAGTTCCACAATGTTTCTATTGTTATAAACCAAACTTATTAATACAGAGTAAAACATTCAGAGATAAAAAGTTTCTTGGTGTTCTTTCAGTGAGAACACAACTTAAGGTTTGTTCAGAAATTGTTCGAGTGGTTTGCCCGAACGCGTTTGACGCGCGATAATTTGAAAAAATCTGGCGCGCGTCACTTTAAAAATTTGAAAACGCGCAATATCAGACTATTTGTAATTCGATGTAAACTAAACTAAGGCTGTTTTTGAGGTTGTGGTTTCAAGTTGGTTAACAATTTGAACTTTTAATACACTTAACTGTAGATTCGTAATTATCCATACACAATTGTTGACTATGAGCACTTTAAAGGAAAACTCATTCGATGAATTGTCAAAGTTATCCAAATCCGGAGATGACTTTCGCGATTATGAGAATGTTGAAAATGAGGAGGGCGAAGATAAAGGAAAATGGTCAACGGACGACTTTTGTTAGTAAAATTTGTATCTTACCTTTTCAGACCAAAATATTTGTAATTGAAACATGCTGAATTAGTATAATTAATATAGCACAGCAATATAGTTCTAACCTTACAAACTATTACTAGATAACTATTTAACCTTGCAAAGATATTATTTCTACCACAAAACCTAGTAAGCATAACAACAAATATTTTTATTACTGAATTTACATAAAAAATTTAATTTATTTTAAATTTGCAACGTTTTCTGCATGCTAGTGTTTACAAAGAATCGACAAAAATAATTGAGATTTCCGTTCTAAGTGCAATTTCCAAAGAATATGTAATTTACAATATTTTGTACCAATTCCTCTTATTTTAGACTTAAAACAACTTCTGCTTCGAAGTATATGTCTTATGAAAGGTGATAATGCCATGCAATAATATCAAAAACAAGTATTTTGAAAATACATATATTTAAACAGATGAAGCAAATCGGAATGATAGAACCTTGCAAAAAGTTTATTATCGCCAAAGGCTATAGTGATTGATTTACATTATTATTAATAAATTCCTAATTTCGGGTATATTTTCAAATATATTTAATAAACTTTTTATGCTACAATATAAACCCAAACATATAAAAACCCAACAAGATTACAGACTATATTTCATTTTATTTATTAAGTGTATCTTTACCATTCACTAAATTACATATTGAGAACGAGTCCATTTATTTGAAAAAAATAATATTTGTCGATTTCATAGAAGGATCTAATAAATTTTTGTTATTTTAACTGCAAATTTAATAAATGCAAAATACGTATGTGTCATAATTTAATTTCTTCAGTTTACGGAACCAAAGACTATGAATTCAAGGGAAGAATGCATCGTGACACTGACACGCTGGAAAAACGTCGGACAATTTATGAACTCGACTCGTTCGCACCCTCGTCTGGGCCATCAACTAGCGAGGTGATCAAGGTTCTTCCCTCTGAATCTGAACAGAAACCCCAACGAGTCCAAGAAATACGATATTCAGCATCAACGGTAATAATTATTGTAATTTATGTAAGATTTTAAAATTTAATTCAATTATACGAATGTGTTTTTTTCTTTTGTTAAAAGTAGAAATAAAAATATATAACTGTCTTTATTATTATCTGAGTGTTATTTGGTGAATTAGTTTTTCTGTTAAATTAATAATTAGCTGTACACAAATCGGAAAAATATTACTTTTATTTCATAACCAATAGCTATCTGTATATAAACTGTGGGTTCTCTCATAAGAATAAAAACAAAGGAAAGTTAATAACAAAGTTCAAAAATAATTATAACTACGTTATAATATAAAAATACATTAGAATAAACGAATGATAATATATAACATGTTTCAGAAATATTATATGGCTGGTCAGTGTATAAAGGAAATAGTGTTCGTTTGATGCAGTCATTGTAAAAATTATTATTGTTTCAATTATTTTTTAAACTTGCTGATCGGCAAAATTATCATAAATGTAATGGATAACTACACACGACAATGATTTCATGAAGCGTATTATTATTTATTATTATTTTTGGTTTCATTACATATTTCTAATTATTTATATTTAATCGATAATTAATTGTGGACTGACGGTTTTGTCCTTCTCTTTCCCTGACTTTTCATTTTCCATCTTTCCGCTTTTGTTGATCACTCAAAGTCTGACCAGCTTGTAATAGCAATTTTGATTTACATTTTAATAACCATGAATACTGTTCCTTGTTATAATAATAAGAAAAAAGAAGCCTCTAAAAAATTCTGTAATTTATGAAATAAACCCGTAAAACCGCGTATGACCATAAAGTGCTTTTTTTTAAATATATATCTAAGATTTACCATACCGGTTTCCGTTCTGATAAAAAGTAATTAAAAATCTAATTTATTCCAGGGTATGCCAGGCATAGTTCGAATCAATTTGTCTCCAATAACGCAGAAAATAGTCGGTTGCGTTATTGGCGAGAATCTCACGACGGAATATCCGTGGCTTCCGGTGCGAAAGGACGTTATCGAAGATAACATCGACTTACACAGCGAGAGCAGCGACTTTCTAGCCATTAAGAATGAGATAGAAGAATATCCGGAGTCAAAAATCTTAGTTGGCTACGCGCCATCTGTAACGGAAGAAGGACAGTTTTATATTTGCCTGACGGAAGAGGGCAGAGACGCCATCTTGGAACATATACATACCAAAAGACAGGAACACGAGAATCGTGTACGAATTGCCCGTTATAAGCCATTGGGTACATGGAAGGACCTAGGAAGTGGGCCATCTGTCGAAGAGAATTACATAAAAAATAATAGACCACTTTTCGAACTTGAGGTGCGAATATACAGTCGGTAAAGAAGTATTTGCAGTTTCAGATTTTAAGAAGTTAATTTTTTTAAAGGGAGGAAACATTTTGCTTTGAAATGGTTTATTTTCTCTTAAAGGGAAACGTTCTTCTTTAAACAAAGTTTTTTCTTTTTGTTGGAAAAGAAACTGGGGAAATATCAACCGATAGACAGCAATAAATGCGCTAAAAAGTATAAAATAATTTCCGTCTTATTTATACTTAGTAAATATCTCCTTTTTGAAGGTGGCATATTAATATTAGAATAAAAGTCTTCATTTTGTTGATACGTATAAATATATATAAATAAGAGGGAAATTATTTGATACTTTTTGACCCATTTTTGTGTTTCGTATTTTCGAAGTTACTTTGCATTTTTTTTAAATATACTTTTCAAGAATTTGCTAATCAAGTGTGCGATGTTAATCGATAATATCGATTTGATTAAAAATGCACTTTAAAGTAAATCGGTAAAATTAATTTGACAAGGCTCGGTTCACAGAGGGTTAAACAAAAACTACTCAATGAATTGATATGGTTATTTTTAATGGAAGGATCAAAATTTCAAAAATCGTTAAAACATTCATATGAAAAAATATGGCCGACAAATTAATTTTCGCATGTTTCTATTACTCATTTTCAAAGCCAGTTCAATTGTTCTCAAAAATATGTATTATTGCCAAATTTTCCAATTAATTCAATTTACGAGTTGTAATAATGAAAAAATCATAATCAACCATCATTATCTTTCTAACATTAGGTAATTGCCACAGGCAATGCGCTCGAATCTCCAACTAATTTTGAAACCCGGGACGCAGAAGAGGCACAAAATATCTTTCTCGAATTCCATCCAAATCGGAGTGCATTTGGGGATTCCACACATCACAATTTGATAACCAGACAATTACAAGCAGTTCCTGGCCGGTGTGAGATTAGTGTTCAAACTAGAGCGACTGCATTTGCCAGTTCCTGCTGTCAGTATGAACACGATGACAGTCTGACCAATTTTGAAAATCGACAAGCACTTGATTTGGAAGCTTTGAAAGGGTTTATTAAACGGCACGCTAGTTGTACAGAGGAGCAGGTAAACACATAAAAATTATAACAATTTATTATGCTATATAAATGTAAATAAATGTAAATTTGGTAATTTATTTCCAATACAAAGTTCCCGTTTCAAAACTTGTTATATACGCACTAAAATACATATGTACAATACACAAATATGCCATAAATTAATTTCTTTAGTTCTCAAAATTAAATACTACAAATTGAAATTTGTTGTTAAACTTGTACACTTTTGATTTTCGCACATAAAACAAATACAGCGTATAAAAAAAGTATTCGGCACACTTATTGTTTTATTTGCAAATTATCTTAAAGAAAAAATCCCTTCTCCTAAAAAGAAATACATTTTCTTAAAGAAGAAAGATTTTATAGTTAAGAGAAAACAAATTTTATTAAGCAAGACAATTTTTTTTGAGCTAATTTTTTCCAAAAATACTGTGCGTGTAAATATTTCATTTATTCACTGTGCATTTAATATATTTAATATACTAGGTGGTTCTAAATGCCATGTGGGACATTTACGCAAACGACTACATTGACGCAGTACGAAGCGAGATGAACGCGCAAGCGCCAACGAAAGGCGGCAGTGTAATAGAACACCAAAGTTTCCATGATCAGAAAATTACTGACAACAAAGTGATTAATGGTATCTGGTGGGATCCGCTTTGGTCTGGATTTGCCTTCGCTCTTTATTCGCGGTACTCGAAGAACCATTATTTAACAGGTCCACCTAATATTAATGAGGTAATATAATATATGCAATGCAGACCATATAAACAGATTACAATCGTATAAAAAATTCAACAGAAACTATTTGATGTTTGGCCCATAAAGAATTAATTTGTTATCGAAGGGAATTCGTGTAAAAAAATTGTGATAAAAAATATCATACTTAAATAATCATATCTGGCGATTGGAATTTACAATCTACTTTTAAAAAATACGAAAATTTAGAGAAATTAAAGCTCAATTTAAAAAAAACGGTCTGAATTTTACCATTCCGGAATCAATGATAAAACAAATGTTTTTTGTTACTATTTTTTCTCACTAACATCAGCGCTTCTTACAATTATCTAACTTTTTTCCCTGAATCTTTGGACTGTCTCTTAATACCACAATTTTTGAAAAAAAATCCAAAATCGTGCGCTATGGTTAAAAAAATTACATTGCGCTGAATTGTATATTATAGTTGTGTACTTACAATATAGACTATTGTATGTACAGCTGTTTATTTTTTTTTTCAAAGAGATTGATATAAGATATATGACATTTTTACATCACTGCCTCGTCTTTTCCTGGATTCTACTATGTTTAACGCAATACTTTCTTCATTATTAAAGGTGGCAAAACAAGATGCCGATTCTCTTAACTACGTGTTGATATGGTCTTTCAAGGACTGCTTGAAGCCAACATTACTACTCGCGTGTCCGAGTGAAGTAACTGCTGTTACAACAAGCCCCCTGAATGAAACAATAGTTGTTGGAGGATGTGCCAACGGTCAAGTAAGCAAAGCAACGAAATTTTACTTATAGATTTTTGAAAAAATTATGTCAGTAAAAAAATAGACATATTTTGTCTTTCTTACGATTTTATATGTAAGATAACTTACTTATAAACTAAATAATCTTTGTATAATAAAACTAATTGTAAGACTGGTAATTACCGAACATAACCTATTTTGTTTGCGGATAGAGAATTTTGAAGTGGATACCAAATAATGACTCCCGTTTTTTTTGAAGAGAGAAATACATTTTCTTGAGCATATACTATGATTGATATAGGTTTGTATCATTGTAAATAGTACTTTGAGCTTTATGGTGCTTGTGAAATAACGATTTTCGTTTTTTTTAAGAAAAATATTCTTTTTTTACAAATCAATATTACGATCAAAGGGCCTGTACATATAAACCTTTACTAGCAAGAAAACAGTTCTATAGGATAAATCGATTGTACATAACGATGCAAAATTGTGATAATAATAACATATTAAATACAATATATATTTGAAAAAAACATGTTCTTTTGAACATGCAACATATCTTATACTGGTTTGCTTATTCCTTATAGATAGTAATTTGAGTTCTGCAGTATTTGAAAAATAAAGATTTTACTTTTTTCGAAAAATATGTTTCCCCTTTATTAACAAGAAAACAGTTCTATAAAATACATAGATTGTACATAACTGTCTAAAACTATGATTATGATAACTTATTAAATACAACATATATAAAAGAAAATATTTTTGAGCATGCAACATGACTTATGCAGGATTGCAACATTGCGGATAGTAATTTGAGCTTTGCAGTACTCGAAAAATAATGATCTTCATTTTTTCGAAATCTATATTTTCTTGAGTATGCAATATGGTTTATCCAGGTTTGCAACATTGCAGATAGTAATTTGGGATGTAGCCGGTAAAATAAAGGAACCGAGGGACGCAGCGACAGTCGAGACGCATGCGCAGATGAAATACAAGAGAATAATGAAACATCAAACAACATGGATACAAGGTGAAGTGGAATCAACTTGCGTAGTACGACCGGCAGCCATGTCTTCTCTAAAATATAGCCAACAAGCATCCGTGACCCAGATAACTTGGATGTCACCCTTTTGCAAAGTGGATAGGACTGGGAAGATTATTTCACAACCTAGCAATACTAAAGAGGAAGACCTAAGTTGTCAATTTTTGACTTCGAGTGTCGATGGAAGCATTGCGATCTGGGATCTGAAGTTAGTTTCTTATTTATATTATTATTTTATCGATTTTTTATGGTACCAGTTTGGATCGAACCAAAAATGTTGGTTCGAAATTGACCTTAACCTTGTAATTTAAGGTCCATTTTTTAGTTTAGCGTATTCTCCTCATTTAGAGGATCAAGCATACTAAAAGAAAAACATGTTTAAAACAATGCGTTCTCCAAAAAGTACAATTGAAATTTTGTTCGTTAATAAAGTATTAACAAAGTATTTTTATTTCGTATTATTTATATAATATGTGTGTCCTACC
Source organism: Ectemnius cavifrons (assembly GCA_964023945.1). Classification (NCBI taxonomy): domain Eukaryota; kingdom Metazoa; phylum Arthropoda; class Insecta; order Hymenoptera; family Crabronidae; genus Ectemnius; species Ectemnius cavifrons. The sequence continues at coordinate 3,686,108 of OZ030388.1, forward strand.
TCTTTGGCTGTAAATTCCTTTTCCTGTTCCTCTCATCCAAAAAGAATTTCTGATACAATAAATTTGTATTGTTTCTGTCACAACATCACTATTCATTCCACACGTTCTTCTAAGTGCAAAGTTTTCAATTCAGAGTAATACTTGCGACCTCAAAATCAGTTGTTCATTCTGGTTTCGCTAATGCAATTTTATTTTTTATCAAATTCTTTTTCGTAAATAGTAGATTTTGACAATGAATGTTGTATTTGGAGATATTCAAATGTATTGTTCAAAATGGGACACTTTATATATCGAAAATTAATAATAAGTCCTCGCACACTATGCCTTGTTTATTGAAACTTATAATATTCTTAACTTTCTTTTAATTACAGCATTTTTAACCCGAACACATATTTATCAAACTACATCATTTTGACTAACTCGCAAATTTTATTTCAATATTTATTCAATCATTAATTGATAATAAATTTTCAGACACTGCACATTAGTACTTTGTTTTACTGAAACTAATATTATTAACCGTAGATTTTAGCTGACTAAAAAGGAACTTCGTGCAATTCCTGATTCTTTTTATACACCAGTTTTTAACCCTAATACATACTTATCAAAGTTTCTAATTCAGACTATATTACAAATTTAATATCAATATTTTCAATAAATTTCACGATTTTGTTTATTAAAATCAATATTATCAACCGCAGATATTGGCCCTCTGAAAAGGAACTTCGTGGAACTCGTGGCATATCAAGGAAGAAACTCCGAAAGTTTCTATCCATGAAAGGATCTTCCTCGATGCTGAAGATCCTCGATCGTGTACTCAAACCGGAATACGTTCTGGTTGTTCATTACCCGAACGAAAGTCGTCCAGTAGTTATCACTGCTCTCAGCACCTATTGCAGAGAATTTCCACAGAAACAGGATGAATCTTCTTGTATCCCGGATGATCCTACTGATGGTAAATGTCGCAAATCGACCGATGAAAAGTCTGATGCACAAGTTGAGATGAAGCTTTTGATTGGGACGATAGAAGGTAAAGGTTAAATCAATATCGATACAGTATTCTCATGATACCCGTCGATTTTTTCTCTTGATTTTTTCGACATGTTTGTCCTAACTAGTTTTTAACCGAGTTTGAAAAAAAGGAGTGTTGGTAATTCGAATCAATGGATGTGGTCGTTGCGATACCGGTAACACGTTCGCGTGTTCATTTGCTGTCATCGCCGTGGGGCGGCTTTGTTTCTCGTACTTTCTCCCATCTGGCGGCGCTGATTTGAATTAAATCAGATGCTATTTATTTTAATATTGTTCATATTAAATAAGTGACCATAAAACAATGAAACTAAAAACATAGATTGTTATTTCTGTCAGAACTACACCTGGCTATTGTTATTCATCTAAGCGGTATAACAAAATAAATATTTTATTACAATCATTTACATCATGTTCTGAGGTGGTGCTTTGTACAGGGTGAGTCACTTGCCTTTTAATCATCCCCTTCACACTCGGGTTCCAATTATTTCCATTATTGGTACAATTTGATATTATAAATAAATATCAGTGCGTGAAAAGGCTCGGTAAATACTCCTTTATATTAAAATTACTCAACACCATATAATTGTACCATTTTCAACGGCCTATATTCATCATTGGCGATTCAAAGGCAAGTGACTCACCCTGTACATATCTCGATACTTATATTTTTTAACTAATATATTATATAACTCTGTAGACAATGCTATAAAAAAATCTGAACAGATTTATCCTCTTTGCAACAATCAGCCGCCTTTGTGCTTGTTTTAAAAAAATTTAGAAAGATTAAATAAATTTCTTAATTACAGTAATCAATTTTTTAATTGCTATAACGTGACAATAATTCATGCTCGTCGTGAACGTGTTAAGGGATGTTAGGAAACTCAATTTGCACTCGTTACCAAAAACATATATTTATTAAAAATGTTACAACTCTTGTTCCGATGTTCTTCAATACCAATGGTGGGTGTTACAGTTCGGTGTTCGGTAATATAACCTATGGATTTTTGTAAATTATATCTAAGGGCAGAAAGACTTCTTGTTTGTCAAGGGATGATTATTTGTTGTTGTGTTTCCATCCTATATGCGAATATTTATTTAAAATTACAGGTGATTTTGGATGCATTACTTGGGAAGGCCTCGGCTTTGGTACCGACGATGCCGTTAATCGTGAAACCTGCCGATGGTTATGGATTAAAAAAGCTCACGATGGACCAATCACTGATCTAATGCGGTCCAGATACTATCCCCCTGCTGTGGCTACTGTCGGTGGAAAATCGTTTGCTATTTGGCACGAAGATTTTAATGAACCTGTCTTTCACAGAAGATCGTCTGTTGGGTGGGTCTATTTCTTAACCTATTTCGGTTAGTATTAAACAATTTCGAAAACATTTCTGCTGGCAGGTTCCTCTGTAAGATTGATAAAAAAATAGTTTTAAACAAATGTGACCGACTTCGAAAACTGACAAAGTAAAAAATAATTCGTTGTTGTCATGGATACAGAAATTTGCAGTCATAGTATGCGATTTTGGCAACATTCTCTCATTAAGCCTAAATATTCTGCAACTTTTCGGAGGCGGCGCAAATATAAATAAAATAATACGTAGTATATATTTTATTTGTCCAACGATTCTTCGGTGATGGATGGTTCGATCGAAATGAAATCTTTTCGATCTTATAGTTGATATTCTCAGAATAGTTTCGTTATAAAAATTTGTCGAAATTATCCAACACTAACTATTGTTATTGCATAAAAACCGATATTTCGTTTCTTCAGCGATAACTTCGGAATCTTTTCTATTTTATAGAGTTCGATATTTTATAAAAGTATCGAATTTTGTTAATAGACCTGTTATTGCGAAATACCTGATTTTCAATTGTCCAGATATAACTTTTGAGTGAATGTTCTTCGAAATGCAGTCAATACTTGTACCTATTTCCAGTAATATTTTGCTGAACATTTAAATAAATACTATTGATTTCTAACATCATTATGCATAGTGTTCAATTGTATAATATTATATAAAAATATATTTGAAATATATAAACAAAAAATTATTTCATGTAAATTTCTCCAAGTACTTGTAAATCGAAATTAATATTATTAATATTGTGTCGTGGAAAGAAATATTCGTTAAATTGTTATTTGTTTTCGAAGAATTCATAGCGTTGAATGATATAACATTATATAAAATATATTTGAAATGTAGAAACAAAAAATAATTTCGTTTTAATTGTTCTCTGTCATCACCATTGTTATTTTGTGTATATGTACATGTAGGTACACAGGCTGTTCTTGGAGCAATATTTGGCCAACTGTATTGATTCTCGCTCAAATGGATGGAACCGTGGAAGTTTGGGACTTGCGAGTTAAATCAACGGAACCGATTTTACGATCTAATTTATCCGGAGGCATAATTACGGGGATTTATGCGCACGATCTTGAACAGCACATGCAAGGCATAGGTATCTGCGAATTCAACGGCAATTTCAGATTGATGTTTCTTACGCCAGAAATTTTTCGGAGATCTGACGTCGTTGACGTCGGATGGATGAAGAATTTTGTCAACCGCCATGTTGAAAGAGTAAGTCTTACAACGTCCATACTTTGTTATAAAAATTGTAGATTCTGATTAGAAAATTTATTACTAATTTTCTTATGTTTTTGCGATACATGAGTAATCGAAACGTTGGGAAGGAAGCCATCTTGAATAAGTCAAAAATGCATAAATCTATTTTTGAATTGTTCTATTCAACCCATCTATTAACTTAATCGTAGCAAAATTAAAATATGGTGTCGGAGAAATCTCCAATTAAACAAAACAATTAAAATTTTTTATAATTATAAACAACTTCTTCTGAATAATATACCGTTTTTTGCTTGTTAATGTCTCCCCTAATTACACAGTTGTAATTTTCTGTAAAGAAAGCGCTGTTTCAAATGCAATTGTTCAACTAGAAATATTAATACAAATATTACAGAAATAATTTACTAATTATTTTTAATCCCAATTATTCTATGCTACCATTCATGGTTCAACATTTTTTTACGTTATTTCATTTTGCTATTATGTTGCTATTATGAATATGGAATTATTACCTGCATTTTTCGATGTTACTTCCTCTTCTTTCACATTGCTCGCTTTTTTCCACATCTCGTGTCTCCAAAAACAGGTTCAAACCATTCGAACTAATTAACCGATCTAACCGTTTGTCGTTACAAACGTAACCTAACAACGACAACAACAACGTACGAAACAAAAAACAAACGTAACCAAACAGTATGAGTGTCGATACTATCGCCAACTACCGGTCGACCGCGCAACTAATGTATTCTTCCGAGTCTCTAATCTGCGTTCAGTGACATCCAAAACCCTTTAGTACACAATTTGTATGATTTACTTTCAAAGGAAGCTTAAATGAGAATCTGGTAATTGGCCATGTTCGTGTCTGCCGCATACTTTACAAAATATTAAATATTAGCGTAACAATACTGCTCATAGATAATTAAAACTAATTTTAAATATTCTTTTTTATTAATTAAATTATTCCTTTGTGATTTCAGATGAGGATGTTCAAAACGTGGCAACAAGAGTGGACTGAGACAAATTCAGCGAGTATCCCGCAGCCAGATAAAAGTGCGAAGATAATGACTACTGCGAAGCGGAATCCTTCTCTGGTAAAATAATAATCAATGTTTTTGTTAATTAAGATTAATTTATTGAAGTTACATTTTTGAAGTTCGTCATAATCCGGACTATACAAAAATAGACTTAATGTTATTGCGAAAGGTGTTTCCTACTAATCGGCATGACTCGTCACGGAATTAGCATCATTTGTATGAATTAACTGAACCCTGAATTCTTCATGCCAAATGAAATCGAAAACAAAAATGCAATTTTTGCAAAATTCGGCTTTGTTTGTTAGTTATAGCCATTTGAAAATTATGAATGCGTAAGGTATTTCCGATTATTTCCGAAAAAGTACTAACAGACCCAATGCTTTCGGATAAAAATTTCTTAAAAAAGAAAACTCTTCTTTGTAAATAGAAATACACTTTCTTGAAGAAGAAAGAGTTCTCTCAGAGAATTCAGTTTCCTTTCTCAAAAAAATTTATTCTAAAACAAAGATGGCGGCCCAGACGCAAAGTTTGTGTCCGAAGACACTAGCGCCACAGTTAACGCTTATTCTACTAACTTATTCTACTAAGTAATACTTACTACTAAGTATTACTTACTACAAACTAGCATAAAATAAAAAATCTCACACCTTTAAATCACAGAAAGATACAACCAGTATTATTGTCGAATCGCCGGATGAACGTTGGCGGTCAATGGAACTAAAACGAATGCAGCGCGTCCTGCTGGAGAAAAAAGGCTTACAGAAAGACGAATTAGAGACTCAATACACACCGATACTAGAGATGCGCAGAGCTAGAAAAAGAAAGAAGTTGAAAGCGCAACAAATCCTTAAACATCAACATGAAATCTTTTATGAAAACGTAGCTGTTTTACGTCCGGAACAGTATCGAGAATGCAACGTAAGTTTCTTCTTACCGGAAAAACCACCTACAAGTGGAACGTTACGATCGATGGAAGATCCTGTTAGAGTAGACGGTGGTTTACAGCAAGGAGCGCAAGTGAGTGCTTCGATAAATATAGATTTATATACATAACAAAAATAAGGTATAGAAGATAAATGTTGATAAAAAGATGGTAGTGAATACGAAGGACATTAAATAAGACACATTTTATTCTGTAGAAACGCATAAACATAAATAGACGTTTATTTCGGTTGATAAAGAATTTTTTTTAGTAAAAAATAATTTCAGTTCGATTTTGTCCAATACTTGTACCGATTTGTAAATACTTGTGTCATCATTTCTCTTGAAAGATGTATTATAAAACTGGTCTAACAATATTATTCTTAAGATTTAAAATACTTTATAATATTTTTAAAATCAAATCGGTCAAATTAGCTTGTCTTCCAAGGAGCAGTTTATTAAAAATATGTAATAGAGGAAAAATGACAAAATGACTTTTACACTCACACAATCACGCTAGCTACACTGACTCTCGAAATAACATAATTAAAATTAATTTTATTCCTATCCAAGTAATTTTCGTCTCTGTGTTTATCTTTTGGCAGACGAAGGAAATTATTATTAAAAGTCCAGGCGTGAAGGAAATCTTCACAGACGAAGATATTATATCTAGTTTCCTCGAAATTCAAGAGACGACGTTGACCAATTTGGCAAATCGTCCATTTGACTATTCGTTTGATTGGCAAAGGGTTATGAAGGAAGGTAAAACTAGGCGAACCTCGATGGATGTCGATCTTAGGAAACTCGCTAAATTTAAATAAATGATAATGCGAATGTAACTACTTGGAATATAATCAGAAATATAGTACTCTATAAATAACTCCTTTTTAATCTTTGATTCGAACGACTCCCTAAGTATTAATTGTGAATATGAATATCGTTGAATAATTAGCAATTAGCAATTACATTTTCGTGCAATTAAACTTATACTGTTCAAGCATTTGATAAATTTTATTTACTTTAGTAGTAATAATATATTGCGTTATCAAGAATTATCATGAAATGGGTGACGTCATTCATTTCATGTGCCATTGTATATTTTATCATGAGACAAAGGACAATCACAGTGGACATTATTCGTATAAAATTATAGAAAAAAGGCTGAGAGGTGCAAAAGATGCCTATTTATTTTTTTGGCGTAATTAATATTATTACCACTATTTTATAATTAAGTAAAGAACCTTCAATTTTTGTACAAGACAGATTGTATAAAATTATTCATCTCAACTACCTTTACCAAATTATCCTGCTTCCCACGTACAGGGTGATGCATTAAACGGGGAACCAGCTTTTTACCATCGAATTATCGGTAATACCGACGAGCGTAATTGGTTTCTTAGCCGCATAATGTCATCTGGGCTGTTATCAGAAATCAATAACAGTAATTTTTCACTAGTGATCGAGAATCAGGATCACTGCCGTGATTGAATCGCTGGAATAGCAGTGATCGGTGATTTCATGCATTTCATGTCGCTCCCCGCCGCGCGATATTTAAGGATGTACAGGGTGATTCACTTGCCTTTGAAACGCCAATAATGGATATAAGCCGTTGAAAATGATATAATTATACGGTGTTGAGTAATTTTAATATAAAGGAATATTTACCGAGTCTTTTTCACGCACTGACATTTATTTATAATATCAAATTGTACTAGCTGTTGTACTTCTAAAAAAAAATGGACAATTTCAAAATCTCTAATTGTCATTCAAAGATGAATCAAAATGACTTCCATCCGTAACTTAGTGTTCCAAAATTTGCCAGATCTTTTTCTCAAAAATTTCCAAAAATACAAAAAATAGGACAAAAAATGTTTGTATCGGTGCTCCGCTTAGTTTTGTTTGTGTACAGGGTGATTCAGTTGCCTTTGAATCGCCAATGATGGATATAGACCGTTGAAAATGGTATAATTATACGGTGTTGAGTAATTTTAATATAAAGGAGTATTTATCGAGTCTTTTTCACGCACTGACATTTATTTATAATATCAAATTGTACCAATAATGGAAATAATTAGAACTCGAGTGTGAAGGGGATGATTAAAAGGCAAGTGACTCACCCTGTACATATGAGAGGTAGAATCGTAGACAAAAGTACGCGAAATTCGAAATCCTTAAATATCTACTCGCCACGTGCAGGAAACATAGGCACAAATGAGACAAATGATAGCTAACATTGCATATTTACTCGTAGAAAGCTATTTTTCACTTTCCCAACGTTTTTGTAGCTAAATTTACGATTTTTCTGATTTACACAACAAAAGTTTTAATGGTAAAAGTGCCTTGAATTTAACTTTGTAGCGTACAAATTTTTTTGAATCGATATCCAAAATTATACGTCGTACGAAATCAGTGACTATGTTCGTATGCTATGTTTCTCACTTCCGCTCATGAGCTACAGGTTAGTAGTCTCAGTTGCTTAATTAATTCCAACGATACCGCACTTCCATAGCATGTCAAGCTTCAGACCGTTTGGGAGAAGTTTTTGCAGTTAATAATTAATTTCTACAAAACGGTATTGTGAAACACGATGAATTTTTGTACAGGCTTTCGGTTGTTCGTAAGCTATGCGTACAAAAAAAATCAGGAAGTTGACACTGTTTTTTCAACATTTTCTTTTGCTGTTTCGCTCAACGAAAGTGCTTTCCCCATAAGAACGCGTGTAAAATCAATGGAATTTCAAATCGTAATAACTCAATAACGATTCAGTGAATCTCTTCGAAACTTTTTGTGGCACTTGGAAAAGGGAAAGAGAACATAACCAATTTTTATCAATTTGACAATACCAAGTATTGGGGTGTATTTGGCCATTAAGATGGCTACATTGTATTGTATAAGGTGGGGAATTGGCTCTGAACTGGTCAACATCAAATAAAAGCTACACTCTAAAAACAAAACATCGCGTGTTACGAATTCACGCCAATAAATTGAAATACTTTGAATAATGTTATGCCGTAATTGACCGCAGAGGATGTGGGATCAAAGAAAGTTGAACACATGAAGTTTGAAGGATTAAACTCCACTGGGAATATTGCCAAATCTTTATTGGAGGATATAACAAAATCGATTGACATACAGGATAATTCGCAAGAACGCAGTGATACAATCAGATCGAAATCTGCGCAGTTTCGTCGACAAACACTGATTTGACGCAGTTACTATTACAATATTTCGTCGTTTCTTTTGAATATCGCATCATCCTTCAAATGCATTTGAACTTAAGCATAACAAAGTCTTTTCGAAAATGCTGTACACATTTACATTTTATGAATAATATACGTTCCCACAGATTTCAGATTTTTAACAAAATCATTATTTGAGATGGGCGAACTATTCAGGGGTATAAATATGGATCGCACAGCCCACAGTTTCAAATTGAACTTAATCATGAATTAACAAAGCTAGGGAATCCTTCGTGAATCACAAGTCTTAGTGGACGTTAAGCTGGAAGGTTTCCGTATACAGTCACACGTAACTATTCACAACTTTATCTAGCTTCGCTATAATCGAATTATAAAAAAGTGCCAGCATTGTGAACCATCGCCAGTTCACGACGCATATTGACGACTGGTTTAAATATCAGGGTGAAAACAATGTAACGTTCTTAGGAACTAAAATTAGTTGGTCTAATTAACAGAAATTATTGTTGAACAATTTTCCTAAAACGCTTATTCATCATCCGGCAGCCAGCATTCCTACGTTCTATTTTTAGAGATTTTTCAACATTTTTCAACATACTGTTACGTCCCGCAATTTCACAAATTATCGAATTACAAAATGCCAAATTATTCTCACGGTAAAAGAACGTAAATGTTACTCGATACACTTAGCTAGTCGAATTCCGTTCATTGGCAAAATATCGAATAGCCAAGGAATTCGAACTCAGCATCCGATATAAAATGCGAAGATATGACATTCCGAAGTTTAGTAAAACGTTCCTACAAGAGTAGAACGTTCAATTTCAACAACTCGAGTTTCACTTCATCCGCAACGTAACGCAGAATAACTCATCTCGATATTACGTCCCTTCTATACAATCTATGGATATGCCTGATCAGCGACTCGTACCGGAGGAACATCCGGATCGATCAGAACCATTGACCGATGTCCCAATTGAGGACTAGCTATCCAGAATTCGATCTGAACACATCAATGCCTACCAGCGAGTTACTCTGTACCTCTTATCAGGTCTTTGATTATACCTTATCAATAAACTTTAAGTTTCGGGTTTAATCCCGGTGGATTCCAATCCTTTAAACGCTACGAGTCTGACTTCCTTGGAGTCCGCAACCTACGCCGCAACAGGGGCCGAAGAAGACCCCCATTTACGCCCCATTTACGATCCCATTACGATCGGGAAAGAGGTGAGTCTTGCTTGGATCATTGAAGCCAAGCTGACAGACCCGGACAAATGGATCACTGTCTCCTCCTGCAAAGAGGTCATCCCGTCCAAGGAAAACCTGGAACGTGAAAGGGAACGCCAAGATCCCAAACGCAGGGAGCGCAGACACCGAAGGCATCCCAAAAAGAGTAGGTACTTCCTCATAGCCCAGCGTAGGCTCAGTCCGGAGCAGGACTCATCCGCCCCGGCACCTAAGGGCAAGGCTTCGGAGTAATCCTCAAGGAAGAAGTACGGGTTCCCCGGATGGGGATCTGTGGAACTCTTTTTATACCTCCAAATAGGTAGAGTGTACGGAGACCATTCCTCTACATTCATCCATCACTCCACGTAGAGCGGGAAAATGTCCCACAACAAGAAGTCTCGAATGTGAGACATGCGACGAGGTTGCATCCCTGGGAGTTCCCAGGGCATTCGATATTCGCAAATGTGAGGCCATCGCAGAGGGTTTTAGTGAGTGGAAATCCCACATAACCCTGCTCTTTCTCCCAGAAGAGCAGAGTATCTTTGAAAGATTACCCTCTGCGTCAAAAACAAAAGAAGAGGTAACTCTAGACGCTGCTCTTGACTACTCGAAGAAAGGAACTCCGCTGTTTAGGCCAAGAGTCACTGCAGCAAGATCTGTAAGATTCTATTTGACCAACCTGATCAAGCCAAGACAATGGGGATGTTCCTCAAAATGGGGCTGAAAACGAGATAGGAGCAGAAAAACTACTATGAAGGGATTGAGAGAGTAACTGCCAACGTCCAAGAGAAGTTTCACTCAATCAACTAGGTTCATCCCGGTACAATTGAACAAGTAGAGAAATTAACATTCCAGCTGAATGATCTCACTAAGGTTGCAGCTGAAGCAAAAGCGGCAGGGGAATCTCTGAGTTTTCTAACTTCAAAGATGGGAGCAATCCCCGTGCAGCTGGTAACAAAGTCAGCATCGATAAGTCTCCCTTCAGTACTCCCTAAATTTTTAAGACTCCAGTAAAAGACATCCTTATGAATGCAACAGAGTCATATGAGAACGATTACATCGTAATCACGCCAGGCATGGTACATCTTTCGCCGACGCAGTGGTCGCGACTGTGTCTGCAACTCTAGCCTCTTTTCCTTGCGTCATACTTTTGTGCATCATATTTGTCTTCCTAGTTTCAGAATTCCTAGAATCAGACGGACCATTTGAACTTCTTACACAAGTATTAGTTAACGAACTAACTACTGGACCCAATAAATTCGAAAAGTTTCTACTAAAATTATTCAAGAAACTCTTGGAATACGCTATAACATATAAAAGCAAATTATTGCGTGGCGTCCGCTTCCGGCTACGCATATCAGTGCTGATTTGAATCCCCCTCCAAACTTCTTGGGTTCCGGAGAAATAGAACAGCTCCACCCGGAGGCAAAGTTGGTAATTGCGGAACTCGATTTTCCAAGGAATGAGGACTCAGCATCAATGAAACAAAGGCTTCAATTCTCCAAATCACTTATGACTGAGGTACACTATCGATGACTCAAGGTCCAAAATATTCGGTCACTCTTCGTTGACGATTCCCTTGGTGCGTAACAAAAGGGTCCACAGTTAATTGGAGTTGGTATTGCATTTAAGTGGGTGCGAGGACTCAACTGTAAAATAATATAATTTCCGAATAATATTACTATAGTCGTATAGAGACGTATAAGAGCGATAGCGAGCGTTCGATTCGCCTGTCTTCTCTATTTGAAACATCTGGTATACTTGTTCAATACTGCGAATCACCCGTCAACCTATGCGTCCGCATTAATATAGTTTTCATTTGTATTTCGGACAGCATGGATTTATGTATTACTTTCATTCTAATTTATATTTCTTTGACTCTGAATATATCAATGTTACGATCTTAACCGATCTTCAAGAGGTTTTATTGCTTACAAGATCCGATCCCATACAAAGTTAAGTAAACCCTGTATAAGATCAGGCGGACGACAACCCATTACCGGGTCATTCTTGCTGTCGTACGGGTGATCCTTTTCTTTTATTATTCTCATCTGCCACGTGCGCGGACCCTCCGCTCATATACGCAGTACTGTAACCGCTTGGCTGCGTTTCGCGCGTACGTAACACATTCCGATCCCATATAGACTATCGCGGATCCTGTAAAGGATCAATCGGACAGAAACCGAGTGCGGGTGATCTCTTCCTTAACTTTATAAGGCTGCGTTTCGCGCGTACGTAACAACGTTAACACGTTGACTGCCACGTCAGTTACCGGTGACTGACAGTATAAAATATGATATAAAGCTTAAAAAAAGGCATGGTCTGATTGTTTATAGATGAGCGTGGCAGTCAACGGCTTAACATAACTTTACCACTAACTTAAACAATTATAGTTTTACTTAAACCGACTGTCTGAGAATTATCTTCTTCATATTGATCCTAAGAGGTTATTCACACGGATCCGGAAATATGTGATTGGTCGCTTCAGCCACGAAGAAAGATTTAGCTGAGATTGATAAGCCCAATCACCTGCGAATTGGATTTATGTGCTGCGACAGACACAGCCATCTTCAGACAGTGCGAAAAACAGGAGTATCAACAGAAAGATTGTAAAAGCAATTTAGTGTTGCGTGTCCAATCGTCCTGTTTTGGTAACGCGCGCTGATTTCAAGAAAGAAAAAGCTCCAATTGGTTGACTTTGCTAGTTAATGCGAGTTATCAATAAAAAAATTATTGTATGATTAAAATTCGTTCCCAAGTGTTAGCAATTATTGTGTCTTTCATCAAACTCGACCTGGGACATAACAGTATCTTCTCTTGAACTTTTTCAATCCTGGCATTTCCCAAAGTTCCTCAAAATTCTCCTTCAAGATCCTTCAAAGAATGATGATTGTACCAAAAAATCATTAAACTCTATTTGAACATAAACATGCGTTGAAAATTTGAGCGCATGTACTTTTAAACGCGATTTAAATTCGAAATGGAGTTTTTCAGCGCCTAAACTCCATTGATTGGGTCCTTTCGGGTCGTAAAAGGCAGTATGTTTCTCCGTGAAGTTCCAAACACTAATTTATACTTGTTTAACTATTAGCAAGGATAGGTACGATATTTTGTTCGTCAATATGGATTTTTCTTCCTTGATTGATTATTGTTAAAAAGTAAGCGTTAAACGCGCTTGAAAATTCGCGGATTCGTGCGCATTAACCGTTCCCAGCCGTGTGTAGCGCACGTACATCGCTTAGAGCGTGAACATCGCACTTAAAACCGTCTGTAACTTTAGATATACGTTCAATAAATCGGTAATAAACAAAAAGGTGCCTATTAGAATTACTGAAGCTCAACAATTATAAACAAAATGTTCTTAAAGACGTTCTGATCGACGAAAAGGACGTGAGAGCATATATGAGAGCACTTCCCAATGTTACGATAAAGTTATATAAGAATTCCGCAAACAAGCGAAAAAGCTGGTTCGTTTGATAGAATAACTGGAATAGCTCGGAAATGTAATTTCCAAGTTATTTTCCAATTTGTACTCAAATTCTAGCGGAGTTTTGTAGTTATAGTTATAACAACGATAATTGTTATAAAATCGTTAACGATTGTTAACGCTTTCGCTACGAAAATCCAATACTGCTTTTTCCAAACATGTATAATTGCATTTTTGCACTATTTCTTAATATTTTCTATCGCAGATTCAGCAAGTATTTTCACCAACTGTACGTTATGTCAAATAAATCAGTTTTAGTACATTTATTTCTGAGTATTACTTGTGTTATTGTTTGCTCAAACTGTTTTTATTTGCTACAGTATTAGCAATTCTCGTAGCGAAATAGTTAACTGCATATAAAAATCTGCGTTTTTATAATAATACATGATTTACAACTTTCTAAACTCCGAAACAAGGAGTAGAAACACAAATGCTGCTTTTTTGGATTAGCAAATTTGTATTGACTGTTTTCGAACCTGTCCTTCAACCAAGATGTTTTATTCTTCTTCATTTATATCTGAATCTTCGTCGACTTCATCCTCGAGTTCCGAAGGATCGGCGACTTTATAGTGCAATCGCAAATATTGTGCAGCATTGCACATGCGTGTACAATTAAATCAGTCTTCAACAGCTTATACTTGAATTTCTTCTGCTGCAATCAATAAATATTTAACACTTTAGAATCATGAAAATCAGTCATCATTGGGCAAAGTGCACAATTTGGTACAAAGTATCGGAAGAATGTTTTGAATATTTTCGAATATATAAATAAATGTCTAGAATAATTGAAAATACAGGGCGTATAACATTAGGAACATTTGTGTCGATTCCGTGTCAAAATGGCGACGATAATTCCCGAAATTTTGATTGTCCGAGCAATTCTAAGTTAGAAACGATTGATCTAACAAAAGGTGCTTGTCAGGACTGGAAGACTCCAATTGGGCTGAAAAAAATGGTGGAAGTACGGTTCGACCTGCTAAACAAAACCCTATAACACTTTTTCAAAATACGTCTTGGTTTCCAAGGAAAAAAATTATAAAAATTGGTCATACGGTGTGTATAACCGAGAATTTGTTAATAATATCAAGGTTATACACTACATGACGAATTTACACCAATTTTTTTCTAAATTTAAACAATGAGCTTAAACTGCTTTAAGAGCAACTTTAAGATTGTTCCAAGAACCTATTATTGATTATTATATACAATATTATATTGTATCTTTAATCTGTGTAATATAATCTTTATGTCTGATAAAAGTGGGGAACAAAGTGCTGCTGGAACGCGAGTAAAATATGTTGTATATTAATACAGTGCGGATAACTCAGGGAAGAACAAAAAGATACTTTACACGTACCTGTGATTCTATAAACAATCCATGATGCTTGCTTGACCCATTTAAGTGTGGACGAAGTGTCTCAATCAAGTCTCGTGCGAGTTCCTTGGATATGCGAAACAGAGTTTCAACATTTTGTTGGCTGATATAGCAAATGGATCTTTCGAATCCCTGAGCAATTCTGCTTGCTCTTCTTCCTTGCAATGAATCTCCAACAACGTGTGATACAATCCGAATCTGTTCGCCTGAAATAAGAAACAATATAAATACAAAAATTCTGTTGTCAAAATTCGAAGAACGTTATGTTGACAAGAAAATAAAGTCGGATGAAAGAATGGTCCCTTGGAATCATTTGTTTGTTAATTCTAAGTTGACATTATTGTTTACAGTGAAGAAGTATCGTATATTGTATCCTCATAAAAATGATGTTTGTTCCGAGCTCTTGAATAAATATCATAGCACAGGCGAGTGTTTGTTTGGCGAACAACTTATTTTACAGTCGAACTAGCATACTTTGTCTGAATAATGATTCGAACGGTGCGCAACAATTTATTTTTGTATATTCTTTTGTTTCTTCCGTAACTTTGACTGTTGTTCAGTAACTTTTTGCGTATGTTTCCGTATGTACTATGTTGGGTTTCGTACTTTTCTTACATATATTTCTTGGTATTTTTCTACGTATCATATATTATTGTTCATTGCGTACAAATATTTTTTGTTTAGTCGGCGGGTAATTCAGTAATCAAAATATATTTATCATTTGCATAGGTTAAAGATGATGCGTTTGCATTAGAATCAGCAATTATTTGCAATTACTAGTAATTTTAAAAAATAATTCAATTTTGCATTTATTGCTTCTTATTGTGTTCTTTTTTGCATAGATTGTTGGATGAGCATTGATAGTTCCTACGTTTTTAATATTTTTAATATGTTACACAATACTGACATAATTAATTTCAAGAAAAGCGCATTAATTTTAACTAGTTATTCCAAAATTAATATTATATCGTGGAAGAAAATATTTACAACAAAATAATCTGTACTCAAAGAATACATAAAGATATAAAGATTGTAGCCAGTTTAAGAATTTCCGTAATGTTCGAAACGCCATTTATTGATATACAACTTGAGATCAAAGAAATATAGAAATATGAAAAACATATTAGTCTCGTTGGAAATATATAGAAACTTAAAGCACTAATAAATAGAATTTTAAGCATATTTTTTGAAATCGTCATACGATTATCGTACGAAATATTCTCACGCAATCGGTTCTTCCATTAAACAGTATAATGAAAAAGTATTAAACAATGCACAGTGAATTATTTAAACTAACATCGATTCGTGAGGAACGCACAACTTTTGTTGTTAGCAACAGAAGTTTTAAGAAATTTCCGATATATAAAAAGGAGCGACCATTTTTTTAACGAATAGAAAATATCTAATTGCAGACGTTCGAAAATATTCAAAATTTTGCATAATTCTTCGGAGGTATTTGAACTTATTTATAATCACAGATAATAAAAAGAGAATCAACAATTTATGAATGCGACTTACCTTCTTGGCGCGTCTTCGAAGCGTCGATTCACTGCGTCTCTAGCAAGCGTAAAAATCGGGTTCCGCTCTAAATGCCAGTAAATAGAGCAGAATTGGAACTGCAATGGAGCAGCCAGAACCGAAAATTACAACTGCGTGCTATCTCCAATTAGAAACAAAGGGAATAAACAATCGAAGACAACAAATGCCACACTTTGCAACTAATTGCTTGGATACAGCTCGAACTACTGCCATGGTGAACCGCGACTGTTTGCAGCTGCCAGCACAAAGAGAATGAACTGAAAGATTCCGACCGTTGCAATTGCGTGATGCTGCACCCGTGCACTCTATAACTGCTAGCTCTTCATTGGCGGAGAAAAGTCCCCACTCTGCCAGGCGTTGGACCTTCCGGCCGTGTTGGCCAATGGCATCCCTGTGAGCGGCATTTCAATTTACAGAGTGAGTCAGATTGAGTATAAAATAAATGAACCGTGGATTGTTCGTGTCAAATAAAACCGAAAGTCGAAAATCATTTTCTCCAAGTATTCTCGAGTATTAATTTTGTAGGCGTGGATGAATTTTAATTGCACGGGCACAAAAGTAGTTTTGCACGGCAAGAGTCGCTCATGCGACGGACGAATGATTCATCGCGGCGTGAAGATTAAATTTCATCCAGTCAACCATCGGTCAGTTTGTGGAGCTGGAAGTTACGCTTCTTTATGGGCTTGATTTATAGCACTTCAATGCTAGCGTCATGGTGTTGAATATGTGCTATAGTTTAATATAGGAATTTTAAGAGCCGAACGAGAAACGCCCAAAGCTGACGTTGCAGGAATTCATGCCTGTATTTAGCCGATGAATCGATTCGCCAGAAATTCTTAGCAAATCTTCGTAAAAGAGTATTATTTACTGCGGACCGCACTGGAGATTTTTTCAACTCCCTTCTTAGCTTTATTACTATATAAAAAATAGTGCTCAATTCTAAAGGAAAAACTAGATCAATGACTTCAAATAGCAATAAATTTGAGTAGAATCAAAGTTTAAAAAAAAACTTGATTAATAAAAAAAATTGCTAAACATTTTCCGGTTCTGCTTGCATAAGAAATAATATATAATTAATTGTATGAATGGATGTCTCTTTTTACGCTCTTTATTCTAAGATTTCTATACGTAAAATATACCAAAATCAACCCAGATAACAATAATATGACGTCTAAAAGAAGTCTTAAAGATGTCTCCCGTAAGACTTAGACGTCCGAAAACATCTTCCGACGGATATCTTAAAGAGTTCAGAAAGAAGTCTTATGCGTCGATTTGAGAAGGAAATAAGACTTCCTCAGAAAGACGTCCTAAAGACTTCTCAAAACAGACGTCTTTAAGACGTCTCATATATGACTCGATTCAGATAATATTTTTAGGTTAGAAAATTCTAAATTTAGGATAGGGCTAAATAGAATTAATTGGTATACAATATCGTAATAAATAAATATTTATTTAAATATTTAACATACAAATTGAGTTGATATAAAATCATGTAATGTAATTTCATTGACTCCCCTTAGGGTTACAATATTTTCCGCCCCTTATCCTTAACCTAATCGCTCCCTAAAGTGCCATGTCATGTGCATCAAAATTATTCTAATCAATTTTCATTATAAAAACAATTATAAAGAAGTGATTCGTGTACTTGTTTGTCGCGCTTCTTTGTAAAGAAAACAAAGTTTTTTGTTTTTTCCTGCGTTAGTAATGACATATCGCTTGCGTTTGAATATAGCGCTGTATACTATCGAAACGTCAAACATAAGGAATGATCATCGCAGCCATGTTCTCTGACCAAAACTTTTCGCTAAGTTCGTACACTTGAATTCCTTAAGGTGCGAATTCATGCAACTTGGCTTTGAGCAGTTTTGCACGTTCTTCGTTCGACATGTAAATGTAAATTTGCTATACTAAAAACTATAGCACTTTTACAGCTTTGACGCTAACGTTATATTGCTATAGTTTAAACTAATAAGAAAAGTATAGACCAACGCTAGCTTTAACTTTCAATGGAAATTAAGGTGACCTTTACACATGCAGCATCACATGGATACACACATATGAACTGCTGCGGTAATGGCGGCAAAGCAGCAAATTCAGTTTCATAAGAAAGCAACATTCTATCCGCAATTATATTTGTTTACAGAACGGTTTATAATTATGAATATTCTTTCTGGTATTGATATCATACTCTTCTTCAAGATTATATGTTTTTATTGAAATGATCACATCCATTTTGATAATAAAATTAAAACGTAGATTTTAGAGATTTTAAACAAGAGTATCTGCTTCGTAGATTGCCGATCGAAGGTAAGTTAGCTTTATGATTGGTTAGTAAAGAATTGCTTCTATTCGTCAAAAGAATTTAAGGCCATTTCTAAAAAAGTGGTACACTATGGGATAACTAAAAGCTTATAGAATCATTAAAATATTCTTAATAGAATACAAATAGAATAATATAGAATAAGCTTAATAAAAAAATAAAAATATTTATAATAAAAGTTGTGCCCTCAAAATATTTTACATAAACTATTTTGTTGACGTTTGTAAATCTGATGAGTTTTACGTTTTCAGTATCTTGAAAGAAAATCAGTACAACTCGAAAAAGTTAAATTTCCAAAAAGCGAGAATTTAAAATTTCAGTATAATTCTTTCAAAACTGGCGCAACTATGTTCTTTAATGGCCGGATGTGCAACTTTAATATTGCAGAGATTTTCCACATAGCAATACAGCACTTTCCCATTAATTTTATACAAGGAAATTAAAACAATAATACATTTTTGAGATCCGCTAATTTTTAGGAGAATTTTTAATACAATAATAAACATTTATTTCTATCTGTACCAGAATGGAGCAACAATAGTTCGTGTAGGGTCATTGAGGTTAAATGCTTATCCATCATTCACAGCGGCTTACACGTCACGCGTGGACGGTTTGACACTCACCTATCTTTACACGTGTGCAACTCTTTCCCATTCCGATGATTCCGATAAACACAAGTGCAAATAGCGCAATGCTGGCATTAGTCATCCTGTTATCGTCGATACAGAAGCAGTCGATAAAGCAGAAACAGTTTCGAACACGATGTCGTCCCTGTCGCTCGAAACTCCAACAAATTCCTGTGCTTCTGCACATGTGCATCTACTGGGTGATCAGATTATAATAAGCTATTATGTTTTAACATTAAACGTTTTAATGTAATTAAATCTAAAGTTTAAAATAAATAAATTTCTCTATTATTTTAAAAATAAATATTAAAATATTGGAGCTTAAATGTACAACACATTAAAGTTAAAATATTTTGCGGTACAATGTGAGTATTAGAAAAATTAGAGAAGTAGAAGAGAAAAAAAAACAATTAAAAACTAATTTTCTTATGCTTACTAAAGTTAACAACAATACAAAGGAAAACGAAATAATAATGCAATATTAATAAATATAGAGTTGTGTAATGCGATATAACATGAAAACTGTAAGAAAGTTTGAGATTAAAACGCTGTTTTCCTTCTATAATTGACGCTTTTTAAAAATGTTGAAGATAAAGAAACTTATGCGAAGATTAATCGATTACGCATCTGTTATATATTTATCTTTATAGTTTTTCTTGAAATTCGTAAAGTCCGGCATTAAAAAAAACCATAAAGATAATGTAACAGATTGTTGAGATAGTAGAAAAAGGGAATAAAGTATTATGGATGAGAGAACGCTTTATTTACCAAATCGATTAATCTTCACGCCAGGTATCTTTCATCGTCATAAAAACTGTAAAATGCCAATTCTACAATAAAAAATGTTTTAATCTCAAACTTTCATGCACTTTTAATGTTACCCTACAAAAACAATAAACAATAATATATCAGTGTAAAAAGTTAGTATAACACATTTCCAATAAAAGAGTTTCTATCATAAGTTTTTTATTCAGTACTGCAAGTTGCACATGATAACTGCAAAATCTGTCGCACGTAAACCATTCTTTTTACAGACGTACATAATAATCATATATATACGACTACTAGATAATAATTTATGCTCTTAAAAACAACAATGTTTGTATCAAATTGTCAGTAAATCAATGCTGATAACTTTATTTTACGTGTAATGTAAATATAACAAAAATATTATAATATAATAAGAATCTACAAATATTTAACGTAAAGAGGAGCAGAGAAAACATCTGCGAGGAATTGAATTAGATAATTAATTACTGTGTACGAACAAGCACATAATAGATAATGTGTATCACACTAATAAAATGTGCGATAATTATATATATGTAATAACAGGAGACTCGATAAAGTCTCGCGCCAAGTAGCATATACATATATATAGTAAGGTTATATTATCAGCAAATCAAAGCTGACAAACGACAAATGATTCACCTTGTACAAGCTGATTCACTTGCCTCTGAATCAACACTATCGTATCACACATTTTCTCGAACGTATAATATAATATAAAATAATTTATTTAATCTGCCATTATAATATTAGCAGGGTTTTAAAACAATGTTTATTTTACAGCACCTTTTGCAAAATTATATAATGATAAAAGAGTGTGCTTTCTGTGCTCGTCTTTAAATACATTTGTATATTTCATATAATATTCAATATAATTTTATTTTCGATATAATTCAAAAATAATTTTTCAATATAATTCAATTTGTACATATGTGTAGAACATATATCTAATAATAGTAATACAAAAAGTAAAATGAATCACCCTGTACATTTGCGGGGTGCCTGACTTATTTAAATTTCCATTGTCCAGCATAAAAAGTTCGCTGTGAGTGTGCTGATTCAAGTCAAGAGAGTCAGGTGAATCACCATTGTCTGGTATAAGCTACCTTGTATAGAATCCAGATAAATCTACTGATTTTAATTATATACGAGTGTTTCATCATAATCTACATCCTACATATGTATATGTATTATAAAAAGTGAAAATTTGTATACAGTCGCGAACAAATAGCAGAAATTATTGTGACGAAAAGTTGACTTGAATAATAATGTTATTGTTATTTATACTTAATTTTCTGTATTTTGTATCTTTATGTTACATAAATTTGAGAGCATTAATTATTGCAATAATTCTAGCAAAGCGAGACAACATCAAGCACTAATTGTTTATTATTTATTATTTAAAATAATAATTCTCTGTATTACGTATGCAATAATGGATTTACTTGTTTTTGTCCCTGTATAATTGGATGACTTATTCATTAAACATAATAATTATATAATAAAGATTTATAGCAATAATAATATTGTGTGTAAACTTTTTTCACAACAATTTCTACTAATTGTTTACTTACTTTTATCCCCGACTGTATGTGTGCGTGAGTGAATGATAAGTTCAAAAACTACTCAAACCGATTTGGATCATTTTTTCACCATTGCAAAGTATAATTCCCGCATGCGGATGCACGCTAGGTTTTATTACGCTTGCTCATCAGGGAATCGAGCAGTGAGCATAAATGTACTACAAGACAGAATGAAACAGCTTCTTACGCACGGAAAACTTGATATAATTTTGGGAACTATTCAACAGATTTTGTACAACTTCTTTTCTGTATAAGGTTATGATTCAGGCAAATTATAATCTGCAATATATTGTAATATTTTGTCGCTTTGTTTAGAGCAAATTTTGATATAGTAATTTGTTTTTAAGACTTAACAAATTTCCTTAAAGAAGACAGTTTCCCTTTTAAAAGAAAGTAAATAACCTCTAAGCAGAATATATTTTCTGCTTTAAGAAAATTTACTTCCGAAAATCTGGGCGTGCCCTCTTTTTATTCACTGTATATAGGGTGTTTCAAAAAGTAAATTCAATATTATCAAACGGAATGGGAGGTCGAACTATAAACCGTTAAAAGTTTATTATTACAATATAAAGTTTGTCCGTCTGTTTGTATGCTCACAATAAACTCGAGAATAGCTGAACGGATTTCAATGCGATTTGTTCCCGTGCGCAGAGTTATGATTCAGACAGATTATAGGCTATAAAATATTGTAACGTACTTATACGGGGTGTTTTAAGAGTAAATTCCATAGTTTCAAAAGAAATAAGAATCGAGCTATACATCGTCCAGCAATTTATTATTCTTTACATTAAATTATTGTTAACATGGATACGAAACATGTCAAAAAACACACGTGTGTTATTAAAATTACTAAATAACAATATTAATTCTACAAAGAATAAAAAAAATATGATTGAAATACGTAAATTAAAATTTTCTCCCGCAAAAGCGAGATGGACTGCATAATATTGTACCTACAAATTATAAACATAGTTATTCATTCGCGCGGATATTGGCACATTATAAATAAAAAGGGGGTATAAAGAAAAAAGTAAGAGAACATTGGATAATAATATGTAGAATATAGTATAAGACAAAGAAAGAGTTACAAAAACATACGTGTATCACTAAAATTACTTGTTTGTTAAGCAATTATTTTTATTACTGACCGAAAATCATAAATATATAAATAATATATAAAACGTGCTAAAGCTTCGAAAATATTCATATATAATAAAATTACTACAGTTTATATTTATCTTATGCAAAAGTATAAACGTACGACTATTATTAAAATAACTAGATAATAATATTCGTTCTCTAAATAAATTATACACGCAATACAATATTATATATTATACGTGCAACGTGAAGAAAATTAAACGCTCCTATATCATTAAAATTCCAAGATCACATATTCATTCGAAAAAGCAGCTTCAAAATCAAACGAGCCACCCTGTATACTGTACACTGACACAATCATACTTGTATATATTCAAGGAACGAACACAATCTCAAATTAGTACGAGCGAAGATCGTGGAGAGGGCGCGCGCGCGAGCAGTGGCAGGTCCGGTGCGCATGTGTGCTCCATCGTCCTGGAGGGGCGTAGAAAGGAGGCCATATTGTACAGTTAAATTGAAGGAACGAAAAATAATTGTATCGGGCAATAATCGGGTTTATTTGGTCTGGTATTCGCGGTGGGTGTCAGCGCGTCATCGGCACCGGAAAAGCAGGCGCGCGCTGCTAGCAGTCGACGGCGGTGCGAGCTTGGCCTCCGCCTTCTCTCTCCCTTTGTATACAAAGTCGGAGACTGCGCTGATATTGCGCTGCCCGAAAGCCAGAGCGATCCGGCCGTGTCATCACCAACAAGAGAGTCCACCACCTGCGAGCGGCGACATGGGCACTCGAGATGACGAATACGACTATTTGTTCAAAGGTATCAACATCGCCGCGCATCCCTTAACCCTTTTCCTCCCCAATTTCGACCGCCTCCCGCACACAGCCACATCGCCGACCTCACAAAGCCCTCACACCTACGGGCATGCACCCACACACACTCCGCGACGCGAGTCCTCCACCAATACTGGCGCCAGCCACACCGACACTTACTGTAGAATTTATCTATGTGCTTGATGTTGCCCTGCCAGACACGATCCCGTCGATATTGTTGGATATTGTTGGCTTTTGTTGCCGAGCGAAAGATCGGGGGGCTTTTGTTGTTGGGAACTCTTGCCTCGGAAGCCCCAGCTTTCTTAACCCTTCGACGCTCGATCCGCCGATGCCACAATACCGCTATTCATTATTTCTACGTAGTCGATGATGGAATCGTCGAATTCCAATCTGGTACTGCAATTCTTCCTGAAGACGAGTCGAAATTCGTCTTAGGGGGACTTTGTTGTTGGGGTCTTTGAGTTTGGGGTTTCGGAGGGTTATATTTTTGTCGATGTGTAATTGCATGTTGTGCTTTGGGTTAGGTGTTAGGTGTGTCCTCGATGGTCCAACGAAAAGTTGTTCCTTGTTGCTGAATGTTTTGCTATTGTAGTTGGTAATAATTTGACTACAATAACACGAGCAACAAGAAACAACTCTCGTTGGGTACAGAAACATTAAGGTTTAAGATGCCTTCGGTGGGAGGCGAGACAGCAAAAAGTTCCTGGTGTTGCTGAAACGGGGACACACAGCTTTAGGGTTAGCGTTCATAATTTTGCTGCATTTTATTGTTGCTGCGAAACATGTTTGTAGAGATGATGGTGGAACTCGTTGACACACCATAGAACGTCTATGGCGGTGTGTACGTGTTCGCCATATATGCTGGCGTGTGTATGCATGGTTTTGCGTGCATCGCCAAATAAGGCTTAAACCTAGGAAAGAAATCGTGGCGCTTCGGCTGATTGCACCGGCCAATTAATTCAGTCGATGTTACTCCAAAGACAAAGCATTTGTTGGAATATTAAAATCAATCGGATAATTGCCAATACTGAAACGCGTGCCGGTAGTGGAAGCTTATTGATGGGAAACCAAGCAGATTTCCTTAAATCTCAATGTTTACGTGGAAAAGAGAACACTAAGAAATTAATACTATTAACTCGGTTCAATAAGATAAAATGCGCGTTTAGCAGATGAATTTTTGTTTCGTAATCATTATAAATAAATAGTCAGCAAATGAATAGTAAAGATGCAATCGTAAATTAGGTTAATAGCTCTTTCTAGATTGATTGTATTTATTGGAAACAACGATTTATTGTAGTTTCTTGGTATTGTTTACGACCTGAAATTTCAAGAGTAAACAATAAGGGAAATAATGTAACGATCTGTTTACGCTCACGCCGAATGTTATTTTCTTGCGATTGAATGATCGTCGCGTAGGAAGCTGGTTCTCCGTTTCTCCTTCGAAATGTCAAACCACTGTCATTCGAATCCAGCATTTTTTTCTTTCAGAACACCAACACCTGTTTGGTTCTATCGCACTATTTTTATAAAATTATTCATTCGATTTTACGGAGACAGAATTTGCAATAACTATTGAATTTCTCAACTGAAAAGAACATTTTCATCTGCCTTTGTTGCTATCAAATATTGCTTAAAACAATAACGAAATAACCGATTCATTCCGTTATTCTTTGTAATATTGATCGCAGTTTCAATGAACTCGAATAATACAAAATTAACCTTTAATCAAAACAAACATGGAAATAATTAACTCATTACTAGATCGGAGACAATACGAAGGAAATAATTAGTCCATTTCTGTATTGTTTTCAAGCGCTTTGGACGCCGCATTACTCCGGCAAGTTTCAATCGTAGTGCAAGTCGATTCCGGTAAAAATGATTGTATGCTCGAAAAGAGAGATTCCCGGCTTTGCATTGGCCGTTCAAAGGTCCGTCCGGCGCCTGGTATGTCGATGGCACATGCTCTGACGTGTCCCGCTCGTGTCGCAGTTGCCGTCATGTCAATTCTGATTAACACGCCACGATTTAACTATATCGCCAGCAAATAGCACTCGAATAATGCAGAACCGAGATATCACAACTCCGCGACGCTTTGCGGCAAATTGTCGGAAACTTTTTATGCTTTCTCTAGCGTGCTCCGAAGCTTTACATTAAAAGCTGTTGGTATAATTGTAAAGCGATAACACGCTTTTCCCGCTGGAATAGTAGAATTCCTATGTTGTTTTTTTAATTAAGATTTATTTAGCATCGCGATAAGAAAATTATCATAAACGAGCGTCGATGGTTTTTTTTTATGTCTCCCTTTCTTATTGTTTAATCTTTACGCAATTATTGTGATTGTTGAATGCTTCAGGTTACAATAATTATCAACTATTTTAAATAGTAAATGTTCCGATCATTTCTGAATCGCATGAAATACTACTTTGACGTTGCTGCAATATTCTATTCTAGTAGAATTTTTAATAATGAATAAGTGAACAAAATTGGAAGTAAATAAATGCAATATTGACAAATATAGAATGGTGTAATATGATACGAGTTTACATTATGCAAGAAAGTTAACAATTGAAGAATGTCCTTTTTTGCCATGAATTTAAGACTCTCCATGCTGACTCTATTACAGTCAATATAAACTATATCTTGACTATATATAAACAATATAAAATCAATAAAATTGTTCTAACTATATTATAGTTTCAATAATAACAGAAATTAGTTACGCAGCATAAGGCTTTTTGTACTTTTAGAGTACGCGTCGCTCTCTTTCAACAACATAATGTTTTGTTAATGTTTATAGAAGAGCTCTCGCTTTCATGTGTAATTGTCGTTGTATATGTGTTTCCATACTTTCAGACATGAATATGGAAATACGTGTATACATACAAATACAAATAAGAGTGTATTCTACAAGTATACCAAATATATTTCCGTATCAAACACAAAAGCTATTGTTTTCATTTATTTCTGAGAATTATTGTTTACTTCTTTATTTCCTTTTCTTGGCTTTGGAAATATGCATGCATTACGCTTGTATCTGTTGATGTATCTTTTGCTTGAAATAGTTTTTTGTTTGCTTCGCCGGGCTTTGTATAGTCTAACAATGTAACATTAGTGTTTCATGTAAGTCAGAGTTAATTAAAGATATTGTATTAAAGTGAAGATTTGTTTATCGAGTGAGAGATTAAATCTGAACGAATA
This sequence comes from Ectemnius cavifrons, assembly GCA_964023945.1. Classification (NCBI taxonomy): domain Eukaryota; kingdom Metazoa; phylum Arthropoda; class Insecta; order Hymenoptera; family Crabronidae; genus Ectemnius; species Ectemnius cavifrons. Next base: position 3,712,948 of record OZ030388.1, read on the forward strand.
ATAAACAAGGGAACTCATATTTCTGCTGGTTTATGAAATTTTTTATAGAGTAGATGTACAATTTAGAGCCACCGTCTCTTTCATTCTAACATATTAAATATTCTTATGCTGGTACTTTGCCCTTTGCTTAAAATAGTTCTCTATTTGCATCATAGACTTTTGTATGATTTAATAATGTAATATTAGTGTTACAAACAAGACTGAAATTTTATGGTTTCCTTTATCGCATGTTTTGAATTAAGCAAAGATTCAATATGCTTGTTACAGTTACTGTATATTTATTCTGATATATTAAAACTTCTTACACTTGTAATTTGCTTCTGATTGAAATAGTCAACCATTTGCATCATACATTTTTGTACAAGTTTGCAATGCAACATTAATGTTACGTGCATGTCCAGAATTTTGTAGATTTCTCTACTGTATGTTTTATATCAACAAAGCATTCTAAATCCTATTACAGTCACTGCATTCAAATATGTTAAGGAATAACAAAATTGATATTTGTGTACAAATCCACACTCTAAACATAACAGTATGATTATAATATAGCAGTATTGTATATGATCTTTTCCACAACAGTGCTGTATACTGCTTATGCTACGTAACGCTGTAACACTATGAATGCAATATAGCAGTCTCTCTAAAGAGAACTTTGCTTGTATCATCATATTACAGTTGACAACAATATTGCGTACACAGCAAAATTTGTATTTCTCTACTATGTGTATTGTATTAACAAAACATTCAATATTCTTGTTACAATCATTCAATCTTGAATAAAGTAACACTGAAAATCTGAATTGTACTTGTAATAGCATGAATGCGATACAGCAGTATTGTATATTATCTTTTTTGTATCAGTGTATTACTGTTTGATATATTAAGTATTCTTAGGTTGCTTCGATACAATTAATGAACACGTTCAAACATGGAATAAATTCACAATGTTGCTTATTAAGAATAGTTAATTCCTTGTTAGACCATGACTGTAATATAGCAGTCTCTCTAAAAAGAACTTTGCTTGTATCATCATATTATAATTGACAACAATATTGCGTACACAGCAAAAATTTGTGTGTTTCTCTACTATGTGTATTGTATTAAAACATTCAATATTCTTGTTACAATCATTCAATCTTGAATAAAGTAACACTGAAAATCTGCATTGTACTTGTAATAGCATGAATGCGATATAGCAGTATTGTATATTATCTTTTTTGTATCAGTGTAATACTGTTTGATATATTAAGTATTTTTAGATTGCTTCGATACAATTAATGAACACGTTCAAACATGGAATAAATTCACAATGTTGCTTATTAAGAATAGTTAATTCCTTGTTAGACCATGACTGTAATATAGCAGTCTCTCTAAAGAGAACTTTGCTTGTATCATCATATTACAGTTGACAACAATATTGCGTACACAGCAAAATTTGTGTTTCTCTACTATGTGTATTGTATTAACAAAACATTCAATATTCTTGTTACAATCATTCAATCTTGAATAAAGTAACACTGAAAATCGGCATTGTACTTGTAATAGCATGAATGCGATACAGCAGTATTGTATATTATCTTTTTTGTATCAGTGTATTACTGTTTGATATATTAAGTATTCTTAGGTTGCTTCGATACAATTAATGAACACGTTCAAACATGGAATAAATTCACAATGTTGCTTATTAAGAATAGTTAATTCCTTGTTAGACCATGACTGTAATATAGCAGTCTCTCTAAAAAGAACTTTGCTTGTATCATCATATTATAATTGACAACAATATTGCGTACACAGCAAAAATTTGTGTGTTTCTCTACTATGTGTATTGTATTAAAACATTCAATATTCTTGTTACAATCATTCAATCTTGAATAAAGTAACACTGAAAATCTGCATTGTACTTGTAATAGCATGAATGCGATATAGCAGTATTGTATATTATCTTTTTTGTATCAGTGTATTACTGTTTGATATATTAAGTATTCTTAGATTGCTTCGATACAATTAATGAACACGTTCAAACATGGAATAAATTCACAATGTTGCTTATTAAGAATAGTTAATTCCTTGTTAGACCATGACTATAATATAGCCGTCTCTCTAAAAAGAACTTTGCTTGTATCATCATATTATAATTGACAACAATATTGCGTACACAGCAAAATTTGTGTTTCTCTACTATGTGTATTGTATTAACAAAACATTCAATATTCTTGTTACAATCATTCAATGTTGAATAGAGTAACAAAATTGCTATTTAACTGAAAATCTGAATTGTACTTGTAATAGCATGAATGCGATACAGCAGTATTGTATATTATCTTTTTTGTATGTCTATTAGTATTTGATATATTAAGTATTCTTAGATTGCTTCGATACAATTAATGAACACGTTCAAACATGGAATAAATTCACAATGTTGCTTATTAAGAATAGTTAATTCCTTGTTAGACCATGACTGTAATATAGCAGTCTCTCTAAAGAGAACTTTGCTTGTATCATCATATTATAGTTAGCGACGATGTAACATTAAGTATTCTTAGGTTGTTTGTGACAACTAATGAACATGTTCAAACATGGAGTAAGTCCAAACTGTTGCTCATTAAGAGTAGTTAATTCCTTGTTAGACTATGACTGTAATATAGCAGTGTTTCCAAAGAGAACTTTGCGTGTATCATCTCATTATAGTTGGCGACAATGTATCATTAATGTTGCGTACACAACAATAATCTGTATGTTTCTCTATTATGTGTCTTCTATTAACAAAACATTCAATATTCTTGTTACAGTCACTCAATCTTGTATAAAATAACAAAACTGTTATTTGTCTGGAAATCTATATTCTACCTGTAATAGCATGAATGTGATATAGCAGTGTTGTATTATCTTTCTTGTATCAGTGTCGTATGCTGCTTATGCTACAATGACCCGTCAGACAATCAATGAAACATAATACTGTCTCACAAAGAGAATTTCTCTCGTATCACCACATTATAAACGGTTGCAAATATTGCTTACTTATAACGATGAAAGCTACAAATACTTTATGACGACAGAATAAAACACTGCGGATAAAAGATTCAACTAGACGAATCTAAATGTTATGTGGAACAAATGAATAAATTTGTTATTGATACATTTTGCATAATGGATGCTGCGTAGCCACAGATGTGCCATTTGTAGCTGAAATGGCTTTGATTACAAACTTAATTACTTGAAATTGAATACGCTTAATTTAGTAGTATAAACAGGATAGTGGCTAAAAATGGTACATCGACTTTACGAGACATTTTACAGACTATCTGAAATATTACTCCACTTGTTTATATCTCATTCAGAATTAATCTTTCGCTTGATAAACATATATTGACTTTAATAGAATAATTTTGATTTGCATCGACTTATTTGTCGGGCTTTAAAGTTCAAAGTTTCATAATAAGTTTGGAGTTGCTTTGCTGCATATGTTTTGTATATTTTAACTTTAACGAAACAATGTTCAAGATTTCTGTATCGTGTTTATTAACTTCACGAGCCGCGTAAATAGATAAGATAATATGCAAAGTGACTTAATCATAAATATTGCCAGTTGCACGTGCACGCAAGAACTAAAACAGAACTACGCAAAGAAATCTTGTATTGGCCAGAAATAGATGTGCCACTTGCGGCTAATATCTTACTTGCTTTGATATAGTAGAGTATTTTTATCTTGCTTTCGTTACTTGCAGTATATGTTTGGACATATACATTAATTATAATGAAAGCAACCTAAGAATACTTCACGTATCAGAAAAAATGTGACGGTTGACGCAAGTAGGCCAATGCTAGAGTTATTTATCACCTCTTTTTACTACATTTCCTAAGACTGCTACATTGCGCAGCACTGAAAAGTGCAAAGTGCTAACACGAGCAAATAAAAAAAGTAGCATTAACTATTCTTAATAAGTAACATTGTGAACTTATTCCATGTTTGAACACGTTCAGTAATTTTAATGAAAGCAACCTAAGAATAGAGTTATTTATCATCTCTTACGTTATTGTTTTTTCTAAGGCTGCTACTTTGTACAGCACTAAATTTCGTGGTTCTTATTCTATGTTTGAACATGTTCATTGATTGTATCGCAGCAATCTAAGAATACTTAATATATCAAACAAAAACCAGTGAGTGGCGAGAAGTGGTAAATCTATTAGTACCCAATATTCGGTTTTAGTTGTGCGTGCAAGTATCACTGGCAGTATTTGTGATCCGAGCATTCTCAATATTGTCTCACCTGCTTTTCTGTGTAATACTTTTGCGTTTCTTTCATTATAATGAATGACATTATCCAAACTCGAATTACTTTCCTGCCATTGCGTACAAGAAGTAACAAAAGTAACAAAAGCGATATAAGAATAATTATAATTATTAAATCAGAATAAGTGAAACAGTGGTCATAAATTATACATCTACCATACGCAAATATTGCTGGCAATATTTGGATCAAACTATAGCAATTATATTAATCTGTTTGAGCATAGCAATTGCTCCTTATAATAAAAATATACGTCTTGTCGAGTCTTTTTTGTGCAGTATTTTATTCTATCGTAGAAAAGTATTTGTAGCTTTCATCGCTATGAGTAAGCAATATTTGGAATCAACTATAATATGGTGATACGAATGAAATTCTCTTTGTGAGACAGTGTTATGTTTCATGGATTGTCTGACGGGTCATTGTAGCATAAGCAGCATACGACACTGATACAAGAAAGATAATACAACACTGCTATATCACATTCATTCTATTACAGGTAGAATGTAAATTTCCAGACAAATAACAGTTTTGTTATTTTATACAAGATTGAGTGACTGTAACAAGAATATTGAATGTTTTGTTAATAGAAGACACATAATAGAGAAACATACAGATTGTTGTTGTGTACGCAACATTAATGTTACATTGTCATCAACTTTAATGTGATGATACACGCAAAGTATTCTTTGGAGACATTGCTATATTACATTCATAGTCTAACAAGGAATTAACTATTCTTAATAAGCAACATTGTGAATTTATTCCATGTTTGAACGTGTTCATTAATTGTATCGAAGCAGTCTAAGAATACTTAATATATCAAACAGTAATACACTGATACAAAAAAGATAATATACAATACTGCTATATCGCATTCATGCTATTACAAGTACAATGCAGATTTTCAGTGTTACTTTATTCAAGATGGAATGATTGTAACAAGAATATTGAATGTTTTAATACAATACACATAGTAGAGAAACACACAAATTTTTGCTGTGTACGCAACATTGTAGTCAACTATAATATGATGATACAAGCAAAGTTCTCTTTAGAGAGACTGCTATATTACAGTCATGGTCTAACAAGGAATTAACTATTCTTAATAAGCAACATTGTGAATTTATTCCATGTTTGAACGTGTTCATTAATTGTATCGAAGCAGTCTAAGAATACTTAATATATCAAACAGTAATACACTGATACAAAAAAGATAATATACAATACTGCTATATCGCATTCATGCTATTACAAGTACAATGCAGATTTTCAGTGTTACTTTATTCAAGATTGAATGATTGTAACAAGAATATTGAATGTTTTAATACAATACACATAGTAGAGAAACACACAACTTTTTGCTGTGTACGCAACATTGTTGTCAACTATAATATGATGATACAAGCAAAGTTCTCTTTAGAGAGACTGCTATATTACAGTCATGGTCTAACAAGGAATTAACTATTCTTAATAAGCAACATTGTGAATTTATTCCATGTTTGAACGTGTTCATTAATTGTATCGAAGCAGTCTAAGAATACTTAATATATCAAACAGTAATACACTGATACAAAAAAGATAATATACAATACTGCTATATCGCATTCATGCTATTACAAGTACAATGCAGATTTTCAGTGTTACTTTATTCAAGATGGAATGATTGTAACAAGAATATTGAATGTTTTGTTAATACAATACACATAGTAGAGAAACACACAAATTTTTGCTGTGTACGCAACATTGTAGTCAACTATAATATGATGATACAAGCAAAGTTCTCTTTAGAGAGACTGCTATATTACAGTCATGGTCTAACAAGGAATTAACTATTCTTAATAAGCAACATTGTGAATTTATTCCATGTTTGAACGTGTTCATTAATTGTATCGAAACAATCTAAAAATACTTAATATATCAAATACTAATAGACTGATACAAAAAAGATAATATACAATACTGCTATATCGCATTCATGCTATTACAAGTACAATGCAGATTTTCAGTGTTACTTTATTCAAGATGGAATGATTGTAACAAGAATATTGAATGTTTTAATACAATACACATAGTAGAGAAACACACACATTTTTGCTGTGTACGCAACATTGTTGTCAACTATAATATGATGATACAAGCAAAGTTCTCTTTGGAGACATTGCTATATTGCATTCATAGTGTCATGTTGTTTGTTATATAGCATAAGCAGTATGCAGCACTGTTGTGTAAAAGATAATATACAATACTACTGTATTATATTCATATTGTTACATTTAGAGTGTGGATTTGTACACAAATAGCAAATTTGTTATTCTTTAACACATTTGTACGCGATGGCCGTAACAAGTCAGAATACAAATACGAAGCATATGTTAGACAAATCAATACATAATTCTTTGTTATTCTTTAACATATTCGAATGCGGTGACTGTAACAGGATTTAGAATGTTTTGTTTGTATAAAACGTACAATAGAGAAATTTATAAAATTCTGGACATACATGTAGCATTAATATTAAATTGCAAACTTATACAAAAATGTATGATGCAAATGACTATTTCAAGCAGAAGCAAATTACCAGTATAAGAAGCCTTAATATATCAGGATAAATATACAGTAACTGTAACAAGAATATATAATATTTGGTTAATACAAAACATGCAAGAAAGGAATCCATAAAATTTCAGTCTTGTATGTAACACTAATATTATATTATTAGATCATACAAAAGTCTGTGATGGAAATGGAGAACTATTTCAAGTAAAATCAAAGCACCAGCATAAGAGTGGCACGAAATGGTAGATTGACTTTGTAAGAAATTTCATGGACTAACTGAAATGCCAGTCCATTTGTTTGTAACTCATTCAGAGTTAATCTCTTACTCAATAAAAATATATATCGACTTTAATAAAATAGTTTTGGTTTGCACCGGCTTATTCGTTGGGTCTTAAAGTTCAAAGTTTCATAATAAATTTCAACAGAATATGTTAGGTTTGTATTATCTCTTGAATTTGAATGCGCAAGATTCCTGTAATATGTTTATTAATTTTATGAGACGCCTAAATAGATACAGCAATATACAAAGTGATTGAACATTACGCAAAGTGCCTTGAATACAAAAGTTAGTAGTAATACCTGAAAAGAAATCTAATATTAGCCACAAATAGATGAACCATTTCTCGTCACAGTTTGATTTTTGTCTGATATATTAAATATTCTAAAGTTCCTTTGATTATAATTAATAAACATGTCCAAGCATGGATTATCTTCTCATTGTTATATATTAGAAAAAGTTACAACAATTAAAATTTGTTCGCATTAACAGCTTACAAGTTTACACAACTGAATCATGAAACTTAGTGCAATGCAAAGCAGGAGTCTTAAACAATACAGTAAAAAGATGTTCCTCTATTTTAAAAATTACCACTATTTTTAGAATTTATAAACAAATTTAAAACAAATCAAATTTATCAAATCAAAACAAACTCGACAGTGGCTTCAAATGGCGCATCTATCCTACTCTTTCTTCGAACTTGTTAGCGAGTGTATTTATAAATCACCCGTCAACATTGTTGGCTCAATTACAAACAGCTGACATAGTATTGAACAGTTGTGTGTGCAAGCACACTTGCACATTATTCAATGAGAACACATGCTTATTTTGTTTTCATTTTGGTGGTGGATGATGTTTGCAATTATATGCTGTTGTATTAACCCGTACTTTCTGTCTATCTGGCATTTTAATTACTCGATAGCATATTTATTCTTTTCTATACAACATATTTATTTATTCTTTGTTTTCATTTGCGGAATTGCATGATTTATCGCTTACTTTTTTTTTCTTGCGTTACGTATTATTATAAAGTTATTACGAAGACGAATAAATTCAATGTAATACTGTCAAGACATGTCCCAGTTTCGCAAAGCATGCAGAAGGGTAGAAAATTAGAGAATGCTTTTCCTCAATTTTGAAAGTGACAATTCCAGAATTCTCGGTGCGCATACAACTGGTACATGCGCGGGATATAAATCAGCCGTGAAAAAGTCACGAGAGAGAAAAAACAGAATCGTTAAAGTCCATTCTCCGTGGACGTAAGAAAATTGAAGCAAAGAATTGTTTATTTTTCCTGTTGTATCACATGTTAAAATAAAAATACTTGAGCTACCAAACAACTATTATTGAATATTGACAGTGCATATTACAAGAAAACTGTAACAATTGGCAGAAAATAATAACTCAAAGTAGTAGCAACAATGCAAAGCAGTACAAAAGAAAATCTCATTGTTAAAAAATAAAAGTTGTATATAAAAAAAGAGGTAATTCAAATAATTCCTATAATTTCGTTCATTTTATATTTCAGTGGCGTTATTAATTTCTATGTTTTTCGTGTAGTGTAACTGAATAAATAACACAAAGGGTGCACCAATTGTTATAGTTTTGTTCCATCATATACTATAAATATTTGATACGATATACAAAGCAAAGTCATTTGGCAGCGCGAGAGTCTTTAATTTTAACATGGAGTCTTGCGAAAACAATTGTATACAGGCAAGGACTTAACAACCTGTTGATTTTCAAAGTGATGTAACACTATGTAATAGAGTTTAACTGTTTACTTCTTGTTATATAACAATAGGAGATAGATTATCGGTTGGCTACAATATTATATGCCATTCCTTGCACATTTTTCAACAGATCGCTGTGCAATAAAAGTTTAACATTGGCAATAAATAGAAAGTTGATTGATTCATTTATCCTTTGTTGGCATACAACAAAATCTTGATGCATTTATAATAATTTATTTTCAGATAGTAAGAATTAATGATTATCATATTTTTTGTTGATAATATTTGGAATGCTTCTATGCGTGCCTAATTATTATTTAATTATTATTGTTTGTTTAGTAAATCAATATTTCAAATTTGGAATACGCTCGAATTCGTTGCCAGTTGTCGATTGAATTCTTATTACATGATAACACGAAATTTTTGTAATTTTTCCCAATTTTGAAAACTGGACAAAATTCCTGTTGTATAAATCTGCATTCTTGTAGTTTATCTTTTCTGCCAATTGAAGCCAAAGAGAACCTTAATTTCGTACTATATAAATGAATTATTAAGGAATCGCAAAATGTCTGCAAAAGTACAACTACAATTTTTAGCGCAAAAGTTATTCCGTTATAAACAAGCACAAGTCGCTTTTATTTATCACAAACTAAAGTGACACAAAAAAGTGTGTAGATTCTCTACGCTTGGTTCTACTTTTGGCAACAATTCTTTACAATTGGCAAAAAAGAAATAATAAAAAACAAAAAAGAAAGGCAATGATTTATAATGCAAAGCTTGAAATGGAAGAATGTAGCTTGCACAGAGGCAACTTAAGGAATCAACACGATGTTTTATTCTTACAGTTGTCCTCATCGGAGATTCTGGCGTAGGAAAGAGTAATCTTCTGTCCCGGTTTACGAGAAATGAGTTCAACTTGGAGTCGAAGTCAACCATAGGCGTTGAATTTGCAACACGTAGTATACAAGTAGATGGGAAAACGATCAAAGCCCAAATATGGGATACAGCTGGCCAGGAACGCTACCGAGCAATTACCTCTGCGTAAGTATTAATATTAAATCACCATACAAAATGCGTGTTTCCTTTTGTTTACCCTTTCGTTGCAAACAAAAACAATAAAAAAGCCAGTCGAAATTACTCGACGCTCTTCTATGAGTAAATGCAATTCTATTTTCGATCGAAACAAGAGAATACAATATTATTGTCGTAAATAGTTAAGTAGTGTCCGCAATTTCTCTTCTCTATCGAATTATCATTGATACGAACTATAAACTATAACTATAAAATAAAAGAAAGTTCTTTTACAACTTGTTAACCTTTAAATTAAATTATCATAAACTTGCTAGGACAACTACTCATTAATAATCTATTCTTCAGGTACTACCGAGGCGCAGTGGGAGCATTACTGGTCTACGACATTGCGAAGCATCTAACGTACGAGAATGTTGAGAGATGGTTGCGAGAATTGCGGGACCATGCCGATCAGAACATCGTAATCATGTTAGTCGGCAACAAATCGGACTTGAGGCATCTACGTGCTGTTCCGACCGATGAGGCTAAAGCATTCGCCGAGAGGAACGGACTCTCCTTCATCGAAACTTCGGCTTTAGATTCCACGAATGTCGAGACTGCGTTCCAAAACATACTGACAGGTACAATCATCTGTTATGCATGTTTTTGATCTTTGAACTCTTGTCTTTTCCCTGAGTATGTCTTTCAGTAAGTACAGGATGATTCAGTTACCTTTGAATCGCCAATGATGAATATAGGCCGTTGAAAATGGTATAATTATACGGTGTTAAGTAATTTTAATATAAAGGAGTATTTACTCAGTCTTTTCCATGCACTGATATTTATTTATAATATCAAATTGTATCAATAATCGAAATAATTGGAACTCGAGTGTGAAGGGGATGTAGGACAGTTAACCTTTTCATTTTTATAAATTGTATAAATGTTGGTGCGACTAAACCAATCACTTGATGAGCACAGTCATTTTACCTTTAATTAGTATACTTGTACAGAGTAATTTGAGGTAAAAACATTTAAAAACAAATAAACAATAAGGCAGTTATTAATTGTTAAACATTACGATATTAATTATGCATAATAGTACTCTGCAGAGGATTTCTTCGGTACGGTTGGTCCAGCGAAGATCAGTTTTTACAGAGTTCTTTTTTAAGATCATAGCTAAGGCAGGGACTAAAATCATGCAGATAAGTCATGTGGAAGTTGGTTAAAACCAATTGTTTATATTGTTAACCATTAAAACTCTATTTTCTGTAACTATTTGGTTATGCTAAATGTACTAAATGATTGAATATAATAACAAGTGTGGTCCCCGCTGTAACAGGTGGTACAGTGAATAATTGTGCAAAAGCGGAACCCATTTGAACCAATAGTTTTGGAAAAATCATCCGCAGAGTACTATTATGCATAATTAATATTGTAATGTTTAACAATTAATAACTGCCTTATTGTTTATTTGATTTTAAATGTTTGTACCTCAAATTACTCTGTACAAGTATACTAATTAAAGGTAAAATGACTGTGCTCACCAAGTGATTGGTTTAGTCGCACCAACATTTATGCAATTCATAAAAATGTAAAGGTTAACTGTCCTACATCCCCTTAAAAGGCAAGTGACTCACCCTGTACATCGGTCGAAGAGAGGGTAAGGTTGATGATTAAAATGAAGATTTTAGAGATATTTAATAATTATGGATGAAATTAGAAATTATAAATGCGTTTGTGTTGGAATTAATTCTTGTTGGTGTTACATAACAGTTGGAACTATCAATTAGCAACGCATTAATTAGCACTGTTGTACTTCTATTTTCTTCCGATACATTATCGGAGATAGTTGTATATTTTTGATTAAAACTAATAGATAATTGATCCAGTGGAATGTATCGAACAGAGGTGATTTCAAAGGCAAGTGAATCATCCTGTACAACTGATGCGAAGATAAAGAATACAGGATGAATCACTTGTCTTCGAAATAATCCTGATTTATTGGAAAGTCGAGTTAGTCATGTGTACGCAAATTATTAAGAGTGAATTTGCACTTTATAGATTTTTACTTTGTCAGAGTTTGATGTGCAATAGGAACCTTGTTTATTCGGACTCGTCTTGCGTCTAGTTTAAAATATTTAATACAGGTTTGGCAGTTAGAAATATTTATCACTCGTAAATCTTTGATCGAATCATATTTAATTTCAATTTTGATTGCTATTAATGTTTGTTCTTTTTTTAATACACATGGAATTGAAGAATAAGAAAATAATTTTTCGCAATTAGTTCGGATAATTAACTTTTATCCATAAGCTTTTGTAATTAAGAGTTTAACGTGAATTATTTCTTTGATATTATGAAAAATTAAACGTTACAGTTGCGAGTTTTGTAAATAGAAAGATTCTATCTTCGTAAGTCAATGCTAAGTAGTTTCAAGTAGTTCAAACGATGCTCCTTGCGATGTTTTGTTTATCTGTAAATTTACAGCAGTATTTATAATTAGCCGTCGATTTATAATGACGAAATCACGTGTTCTACTTATTTCTAAATTAACAGAACGAAACTCTTACAAAAATTCAAAGATTACGTAGCATTCCGTTATATAACATTATCGAGAATGTCCCTGAACTTTACAACCAACAATTAATTCCAGTACAAACTTTCCAAAGCATTACCTATTTATATTTTTATTTTTATCAGACACATACATAAACGGATTACAGTATGTTACATTATTATATATTATTTATCGGCTAACATATAATTTACAACTTGTCTGGCGATCGATATCGAACGATTATAGATTATCCAGTGATTCTCGTTGCAAATGTGTAACATACAGTATAGCAAGTAACATATACTATACTTATATAGCACACTATATGCTATATAGCATATAGCACACATACTATATACGTATTTATCTACACGCAACATATATAACAATCTATATAAAGCTGTGTTCTCATTGAAGAGAGAATGAGGAACTTTGTTGCTGATAATGTTGATAAAATACCAATATTAATATTAGCCACAAATAGGTGAACCATTTCTCGCGACAGTTTGATTTTTCTCTGATATATAAAATATTCTAAAGTTCCTTTCATTATGATTAATAAACATGTCCGAGCATGGATTATCTTCTCACATTTGTATATTAGAAAACATTAATACAATTAAAACTTGTTAGCATTAACAGCTTACAAGTTTACACAACTGAACCATGAAACTTAGTGCAATGCAAAGCAGGAGTCTTAAACAATACAGTAGGAAGATGTACCACTATTTTTAGAATTTATAACAACAAATTTAAATTATTTATTTTATTTATAGCAACAAATTCAAAACAAATCAAATTTATATGCTATATAGCATATAGCACACTATATGCTAGATACACTATATCTATATCGAACGATTATAGATTATCCAATGATTCTCGTTGCAAATGTCTAACATACAGTATAGCAAGTAACATATACTATACTTATATAGCACACTATATGCTATATAGCATATAGCACACATACTATATACGTATTTATCTACACGCAACATATATAACAATCTATATAAAGCTGTGTTCTCATTGAAGAGAGAATGAGGAACTTTGTTGTTGATAATGCATATAGCACACTATATGCTATATAGCATGTAAATTCGATTTGTTTTGAATATAATCATTATCGCCTAACATATAATTTACAACTTGTCTGGCGATCGATATCGAACGATTATAGACTATCCAATGATTCTCGTTGCAAATGTGTAACATACAGTATAGCAAGTAACATATACTATACTTATATAGCACACTATATGCTACATAGCATATAGCACACATACTGTATACGTATTTATCTACATGTAACATATATAAAGCTGTGTTCTCATTCAAGAGAGAATGAGGAACTTTGTTGTTACAGTAGGAAGATGTACCTCTATTTTAAAAATAGCTTCACTATTTTTAGAATTTATAACAACAAATTTAAATTATTTGTTTTATTTATAGCAACACATTCAAAACAAATCAAATTTATATGCTATATAGCATATAGTGTGCTATATGCTATAATCAAATTTACATGCTATATAGCATATAGTGTGCTATATGCTATATAGCATATAAATTTGATTTGTTTTGAATTTGTTGCTATATAGCATATAGCACACATACTATATACGTATTTATCTACATGTAACATATATAACAATCTATATAAAGCTGTGTTCTCGTTGAAGAGAGAATGACGAACTTTGTTGATAATAATGTTGATAAAATACCAATATTGATAATAGACAGTGAGCAACAAAAAGTTCCTCGGTGTTTCTCCATTGGCGACACAGCTCAATACTTTATCTACCGGAAGCCTATTAATAGGCTTTCGGATGCAAACGCTTATCGACCGGTAGGTTATTAATTGGGTTTTCGATCGTCTATGCTTACGTATCCGCAGCGAAGTGAGTCGATCGTTAGTGAGTGGCAATTTCAATCCTGAGAGGTAGATATTGTTTTAAGATATGAGATGTAGGAAAGAATAGAGCAGCTCTATCGACAACTCTATTCAATCGATCCATTCAGGAGCAGCTCTTGAATGTCCACAAAGGAGAGAAATCATTTGTTTATAATTAGAATTATTGGACATTCGACAATAATAATGTATGAGAAAATTGAAATTCTTGATTCGGGTCTTTGACATTAATATAGCGCTTTATAGATTCAAAATTCGTACGAAATAACAAAGAACTTCTTAATTACTCTCCTTTTTCTACAATTCCTGACAAACTTTGTACTGCTCTGCATTCGCCATTGTACCATTCGGAACATTGAACGTTGAATTTGATTTTCTTGTATGACTGGCATTAACGAGCGCGCATTGCATGTTACAGAAATCTACAGAATCGTATCACAGAAACAGATACGAGACCCGCCCGAAGGGGACACGATCCGGCCACAGAACGTAGAACCCATTGACGTGAAGCCAACGATGAATTCTGAGGGAATGCGTAAGCAATGCTGCCAGTGACTCACCTTGCTGCTTAAAATGTGTGTACACGCAACTACAGTATAAAAATATCACGGGGCTGTTGTTCCCCGACTATTGCCAACTTTCTATGAAAGAAAATGAAACAGAAAAGGTTTAGTCTATCCTCCAGTAAAACTAAGATAAAAGCAAGCAAAAAAAGCAAACAAACAAACAAACAAATAAGAAAGCACACGGATAATAATAATAATGGGAAAAGAATGGAAAAAAAAACAAACAAACAAACAAAAACAAAAACACGAAGGAAAAAGCGAACACGAAAGTTTCTGGGATAATTCTTTGTACGATAGCATAGTTTTATCATAAGGAAACTGTGGTTAGTTAATTATAAATGTTAAATTGATTTGTAAATTGAGTTAATCTTAGCATATGTCGAAGTAAAGATCACTACAGACTACTACTCTCATTTATGTATCATTTCTTCCGAAGGATTCGCAACTGCATGAACACCGACAAGCATACACACCGATTTACACACTTTTCAACGATCCTTCTTGCCTTTCACAGGTCAAAGTTTTCCCTGTTTCTCGTCGAGCGAATGCGGAAACTAAGTATTCGGACAGTACGATTATTCACTTGCCTTTGAATCAGCATTGTCAAATCAATATGATATTAAATGATATTAAATTGTTATTAATATAAAAAATAACATTTGTTTGGTTGCGTGTTTCGGATTATCTCGAAAATGATTAAACCGATTTTAATACAAGTTCCTTTCTTGTTTAGAGTTATTATTCAGGCGGAGTATAAAGTGTAAAATATTGTAGTATTTGTTTGTTATGTTCGCTACAAGATTGTTGCAACAACTTATTCGAGATGCACTTTTGTATAAGTAATAAATATTGTAATGTTTTATCACCTCTAATTTGCATGAATCGTAACTCTATGCAAGAAAGAATACCTTAATAAAATCAACTTTATTATTTAATAATATGATTACATTCATCATAATGTAAAAGTAACAAAAAGTGCAGTACTGTCCGAATATTATCACTTCAGTTCCAAGGAAAGTTTATGATACTCCGCAACATTCGTTAAGACTGAGAAAATTCTTACAGCGACCCACAAAAGACACACAACTCGAAAAGGAAACTATATACTTCGAAATTACAGAAAATCGCATGCACTTCGATCTTTTCTTTGCAACATACAAGGAAGAGTCAATGATTGTTCGCGATTCAGGTAAAAACTTTGTTTGAACAAAGTAGAAAACTTACAATAATATTGTTTGTCGATATAGTCGGCTTGTTGTTTAACATACTTGTTGTTGCATTGTTGGACAAGCTTGTTTTTGGTCTAAAAATACATGCATTTGTTTCCGTCGATATTTAGTCGAAGTCGACTCAAAATTGAATTCTGCAAAAGTCAAATTTGAGGTGTTCGCTCGTTTATATAATTCTGAACTCACCTTTTGAAACTCTGATCCGTTTCATTCACTCAAAGAGTCATTAAGAAAGATTCGATTCACCTCGGACAAATTACTAAAGGAAACAATGCATGTGTGGCTTGCTAATTGTTAAAAATTATTTTGAAAAAAAGTGTAAACCTCTTTCGAACATAGGCAACATGAAATGGGGTAAAAATGATAAAGTAAATTTTGTTTTATTTATATATAATAAATATCTGACGTTTCGGAGTCTGCGTAATTCTTTCGTGACGTCAGAAAATACAAAATCGCGCAACTGAAACGAAATTAACCTCATTTTCACGATCTATAATTAACATAATTCTTGACTAAAATAAGCACAGCGGTGTTTGATTGGGTCATTCACGTCAAAGTCAAGTAGATGCTCCAATTGAGATTGCGCTAGTATTTCCCTCGCAATGAATTGCTACATTACAACGAAGTAAAAATTTACTCGCCGACAAATGTCCTTTTTTATAAAAACTATTTTGTGGTTGAAATTGCTCAGTCAAGTAATCCTTCCAATTCAAAATTTAGTAATTTTTGATATGCTTGTTTATATAAAGCAATTTTCAGATAATATAACAGTTATTCTATTTGTGTCGGTTTTCATATACTTAAAAAAATACTGAAATTAAATATGATTTATATATACATTATAAATGGAATATAATATTCAAAATAATAAATAGAATGTAGGAAAAGGTGGGAAAACGTTCGTGTATAATTAAAATGACTTTACATATATTTTTTGTGGATACAACAAACCTTGTACAAAAATGCAACAAGTATATTAAATAATACGCGCACTACATTTAAAAATAATATTATTATAAAGTCACTATTTTTCCTTAAATACAGTTTATAACTGTATCGCGAATAATTATTGAATCACCCAGTTTCACTTTCTTATCTTTACTGTTTTTCGTATTGTCACTTGTTTTACATTTTAGCGATTAACGACACTAATTCCTGTTTACGGTTGAAACACCAGTTCTCTTGATTGTCAGTTGATCGCACCAGTAATATTCATCGTTGTAAACAAAACTATTGTTTCCTGAATGTCGACAACAAGCGTACACAAGCTTCTTGTTGCACAGAGTGATACGTTTATGTTGCAATACACAAGTATTTTCATTCATTATTCATTTGACGAAATAAAACAGTTTTAGTACTTTTATTGCTATCTGATAATTGCGTTATTAAGTTTTTAATACATTTTTAATACGTTTAATAAGTTTGTAATATGTTAAACAATATCGCTATTGTTGATATCATAGCAAACGAATCACTCTGTACAGCATACTTTGCTCTATAAAGTGCGAATTTTGTATTTCGCTCCATGTTTCGATCGAGGCGTTCATCATATACAAAGCAGTTTTTGTTGCTCGTCATTGATGTTATCAGTGTGGGACGTTCCGAGTGGATTTGTATTAGTCATGCGAATCGTTGATCAATCATTTGAGTTCATTCGAGGTTTATCTGTGTTTATCTGTCCTAGCGACATTCACAATGTGTGCACTTTAACAATAATTTGATTCAATGATTAATAAGTTTGCATCTTCCATTTTTGTTGCAAATGTCGTCTAATAATGTGTTGCTCAACGCCATTTCTTTTGAAGTTTTTCTATTACTTTTGGAACACGCTGTATAAGTGATAAATATTGCAGTATTTTATAGGTTATAGTTCGCCTGGATTATAATTCAATGCGGGTGAGAAAATCGTATGAAAATCACTGACAGACAAACTTGATATTGTTGCAAAAATCTTCTAACGATTTGTAGCGCGAACTCCCATTCGTTTTACAGTTATAGAGTTACTGTAGAAACGTCTAAGTAATAACTATTGCAATATTTTATAGCCTACAGTTTGATTTAATCATAATTCTATACAAAAAAGAAAGTCGCATTACAATCAGTTGAATCCTATTCGAGTTTATGTTAGTTGGGATTAGCGTTTTGTACTTTTTATACATACAAAACCTTCCTCGGCAAACATTTTATAGTCGAATAGTGAAATTACTGCATTAAAATCATTTCAGTGCAAACACATCCTTTTATACAATGCAACCATAGTGATTTGTATGAACGGCTAATGCGAATCATCGGACTTAGTCGTTCAATTGCATGTTAACTGATTTCAAGTAAGTTGAACTGACACAATTTCTGTGAACCCAGCTTCAACGCAGACTTGTGTCACTCGACGATTCTTATTTGTTTGATGTACTCAATTGAAAGTCGTGTCCATTCAAGAATTGTGTTGTTGTTCATTGTTGCTAAATGTTTTAGTATACGCATTGCTATTCTGTGTCTGCACTCTCATCGACATATGAGCGACCCGCAACAACTTTTGTCGCTGCTAATAAAAACATTAGAAACTAAGGAATGTTCGGTAAAATACGGGAACTATTATTTTTAATATGATTTTATATAACAAATGTTAACAAAAAGAGAGCCTAGTTGTTCCTTCGGCGAAGGCAACTTATGGCAACGAGTTGGACATTTTTCATTGTCATCTTAATCAGTTTTCTTGATGTTTTGTGGTATATAAATCACTGTTTTTGCAATCTCCATGCATGTCATTTATACGAGCGGAATAATATATTCCCTTTTCAAGGATATCTCATTATAGTTTATTACTTCGGTTACGGTTGTCAGACAATACTATAGCATTCAGTTATTCTGTTCCAATGAAAAATATGGGTTTTGTGAAATCAATGAAATATCAGTTTATTTAGCATTATTAATTGAATAATTACATAGAATTTCATTGAAATCGCTCCAGTGCTTTGGGAGAAAATAAGTTATGAATTTCGGTGATATTCCATGATTTTGGATTTTCGTAAGAAATGTATATTATATAGCATTATTCGAAACATTAATATTATTCATTAACTAGTAAATTGAACAAGTTAAAACTTAAACTGCAGTATTGCAGTTCCTTTTATTTTCTCATGCTTACTGTAACAATAATTTTTGTCCCCCACTGTATGTAGCGTCCCGCAATATCTTCACTTCCGGTTACTGCTCTAACCTAACATAGTTATGCACAGTTCATTTACACAGGAGAAATGCTCGTTGTTATCAGCTTGTGCTTAAAGATACGACACATTACTTTATATAATAGTCTTACTTCGGCAAAAGGCAACATTGTTTGTATCGAGTCTCTTTTGTGTTTTGTATTATTCTAAGCCTAAGAATCAAAAACATCAACTTTTTTGTACTCTGTCTGTTTTGCGTTTTGTATTATTCTAAGCTTAAAAATGGGAAACATAAATTTTGCCACGCGTTAGTTTATAGATATTCTTAATTGAGTAAAAGATATGGTTCTTTTTATGTAGTTTCTTATTTTAAGCCTAAAAGGGAAAAACCATCAATTTCTCGTCACATTCACACTGCACAATAATGTGCTATTAGTAGTTGAATCATCGTACACTCAAACCGAAAATGACTGATGTAAGAATCAATAAAAATCCTTCTTCTTCCAGCAAAATAAACGTAACACTGATCAAACAGCATAGTTGTATGGAGTGCGTAATTCTGTGGCTTCGTGTTGTTTGTAACGTTGTAGAATTGTGTGATTGTACATTGTATGCTACTAACAACTCATCGTATCAGTTTTAGATGGAGAAAAAAAGGCACGATTTCAGCCGCGGCTGAGATTTCGACTGCTTCTGTACAGATTCATGCCACATGGTTAATTCCACTGCTTCGCTTTTAAGTAGTGCATGTCATACTTTAACAATAAATATTGCAAATGGCGTTGAGTTATTGCTACTTGCTCTGAAACCTGCATCTTTTATTACCCAATTTCAATGCTTCCCCTGTTTTTTACTGTGTAACATGCAGTGGCGAACATTTCGAGTACAAAATCGAGGCTATCTGGCATTTTTTCCCGCCAAAATCGAACTACGAAACGCAACACTAAACAACAAACACTTGCTGAAGGATTACAAACACCACACAATCTGGACAGGTAAAAGAATGTACAAAAAAACAAAAATAACAGAAAATTGTCGAGTGTATTGCCACACTGGAAACACTTTCTCATAATATGAACATAATCTAGGTTAGGAAAGCTTTGACTATAAATATATAAAAGTTCTGTTTCATTAGTCCAGTTCATCTATTACTCAATCGCGTGAGTGAACAGATGTACGTTTTCTGATTATTTTTCGAAGTATAATTAATAGAAACTAAAGTTTTACATATAAACTATTGTATACAATACAAATCATTTAAGAATTTACCTGAAATCTGCAAATTTCAGATACATTTTAACATATATGACATAACAACACAACACTTTTACAAATATTTCCTTTGATGACATAATAATATTCATTTAGAAATAAACAACACATATTTAAATACTCGGTCAAAATTGACTAGTATTATATAACTGAAGCTTGTTAAGAAATATCGAGACTCTTCACTGCCACAATGCCGATTCACAACAATTAGAAAGTTCAACTTGACTTTCTTTCGTTTGGTATAATATTGATTGAAAAGCGAAATTTTTTTTATTTATATGCTCGCCACTGTATATATTTATATACACAATTTATTACAACTATTCATACAGATTGGTTAGGTTTAAAAGTCTGAAATATTAATCGTTTCTGCCGGTTTGTTGTGTCGAGCAACAAAAACTAAACGCAGTTTATTTCGGACTTCAAATTTTTGCATTAATAATGCTCTTTGCACAAAGCTTTCTTAACTCTTTACAGTTCGTATGCACATATTTGTGAGGTTTAATCTAGTTCGGGCAAAGCCTTGTAGCTTTTACTAATCTCAAGGAAACACATCTGCGATAAAGCAAGGAAACGTGATACAGTAGCACCTCTTTTATCTGAAATCTATTTGAGCACTCTGTTATACGAACACTTCGTATGTGTACACAGCTTCTTTAGTATTTAAAACATTTGGCACCCAGAAATTCTTAAACCAAATCATATTTAATTTCAGTATTATTAATGATTATATATTTTTTTAATATATAAAAATCAACATCGGGGAAACAACTGTTTTGTTATTTGAAAATTACATTGTTTAAACAAAGATATCTACAGGGTCAATATTTTAGATTTAAAAGATTTTTTTTAGATAACCTAAATTTTCTACCATAAATAAATTTTTCGAAAAGAACCTCGGACGGTAATGTGTTATCTTATAGGTAGGTGAATATTCACAGTGATGTAGGTCAGCAATTCATTGCCAGCAAATGACTAGCACGCTCTCAATTGGAGCATCTACTTGATATTGATCTTTCAATGACCCAATTTGAACGATGCTGTCTCATCCTTGTCAAGAATTATGTTAATGATATTCTGCATTTTCTTATTCGATCGGGTTTGATTTGACAATTTTTTTACATTATGCATTAGTTCTATATCATTCTTTCTAATGTCATGAAAATGGAATTCGATTGCTTTCTGACTGTCCGAAGAGAATATGAGGGAAGCAGAGAGTTCAAGCTAATTTTAGAGTCATGCAAATATTCGGATATTTTTAGTATTAATATTTTTAGGATTCGGAGTACTTCGCAAGTATTCTAACTGAAAAGAAATGAAAGCGTCCAATTTTTCGTCACGTTTCTAAATCTTCCGATGGAAATACAAAGATGTCTGCTTTATTGTTAGAGCCTCAAAAGGTTTGATGAATTTTTCATTAATATTTATATGTTTCCATGTTTTAATACGGAAATAAATATTTATACATTTCCACGTTAGGAATCATTTAATTTAAAGAATAATATTCTTAAACTAATTCACTGATCGTTGATCATCGTTTGTAAAAAAAATCATGTGTCCAGAAATATTTTGAAAGTTTAGAGTATCACAGTTATACCATACTAATCGATATATATTTATATTTTACATATAATATATATCGTTATATATTTTCTATCACTCTTCAGCCCCTAATTGACGCAGCGTGATAACATAACCTATGCAACTCTAGAAATCTGAAAGAATAGTGTAGTGAAAGTTTCATATAAATTGATTCGGTAATTTCAAAGATTACATATTATATAAAAAGCAACTTTCAGTGTTTATATATTAATACAATTTTAATTTAAAGATATTTTGGGGATGATCACTCGTTAATTTAAAATATTAAGTAAACATGCTAATCAAATTAAGGTTGCAATTTTATTGCGAAGAGAAATTGTCATTTTCACGCGGTAATATAAAAAAATGCGTCCACTGCAATTATGTACTTCGAGTCAATGCATGTTTGTTATTATAAATCTACATTTTGGCTCATTGTTTTCGAATCTTCAAAGGCGTTTCTTGTTTCTGAAACGGGAGACTTCAAAAGTCGCGCTACGTTGTCGTATAAATTATTTCATAATCGTAATAAACAAATGTGTATTACATAATTTGTTTGTAGTCTTTACTGAATGTTTATTCGCTGAAGTTAGGAACGCAGACAAAGATTAAGAAATTAACAAATGATCCACGATCTTCATTTTATTTTCGGTTTTAAATAATTATGTTGACATAACTTGATTTACTGTTCTTTACTACTCCTTTTTCGGCTGCTTTATAGCTACGCAAATACCGCAGCATGACACTCACTACAAGCAGCAAAATTCATTTCATACACTTTATTTTCAAAAATCGTGCGTTTGGACATTTTAGAGTACAATAGATAATTACCACATTTTTTTCATTATCTGCAATCCGTCGATAACGTAGGGAAGTGATATATATTATATCTTTTCACATTTACCTACCATACGAGCCGGAGGTGCACGAGTGCAAATTTACCAGTGTTCCACCGGTAAATGAGAAAATTTAATTGTTTGATGCACTCAAAAATGACGCGTAATTAGTATAAATGCGATTAATCAACAATTTAAAGTTTGTTTTTGTTAATATCATACGTGTTATATAAAACCAAAGTTTTTTCATTTTCATAAATGCCACTATTGATTAATATTATACAATACAGTAAAAATCATCATAATACCCAAATTCGTAAATTTAATTCTAGAACAAACCTAATAACAGTCTTGTTCGAACAAATGTAAAACCAGAGTCAGAACTCGATCCAATTCGGGGGGCAATTTTTAATTAATAATTGCTCTTAGATTAACTAGCTAAAAACAGTATTCGCACACTCAGGTATTTTAGAACAAGTTTTCTCAAAAAAGAAAACTGTATTTCCCAAAAACATTAAGTGTGCGACAACTTTTATCATCCATTTCAAAATATTCCAAACAAAACCTTCAAAAACACCAATTCCTAACAAAAGCCTTTAATTTCTGCAACAGATGACGGGGCCGTGAAGTGGGAATTACTACCGAGAGCAAGATGAGAACCATCAGCAGTCAGGCGGAAGGAATTAACAGAAGCCGTAAGCGATGTCTGAGAGAACGGGAGCTAAGACTAAGTGCAACAGATCGTACTCTCGTTTTCTAGAACATCCTTACCAAGTGGATGTCGAAGCAATTACTGGGGCAACATCGCCACACACATCACATCCACACACACACATACACACAGACAAAACCTGGACATATACTTATCGAAATCACACCCCGAAGACACGGAAGAACTAGCGAGGCATCGGCCGATTGCAAGAAATATATATATATATATATATATATCTAGATATATATATATATGCACTATTCTATCCTTAAAATTCATCTCTGTCCGGATCATATCCTCCCTAGGCCTTTCCTATTCGACCTAACCTAAGTCCCAAACCCTAACCCCCAAAACCTCGTCTCTCTATCTCTCTCTGTCTCCCCCCCCCCCCCCCCTATTCCCCCTCTCCGCCTCTTTGTCACTATAATTATATTTTATGTTAACAAGATACTAGTGTTGAATTATTGCTTCTTTGTGATACGTATGATGTGTACCCTCCACCGGCGGGGGAGCGTAGGACGATTCTGTGTGTGTATGCGGGGGGTTCTCTCGACTACCTATGTAATAAATGAAGCATTGCGATTATGCGTCTTAAATGCACTGCATAGTAAGACAAGGAATTCTTAATTAATTAAGGAAGCTTATGATCGAAACCGATCGAATTTGCGCCGGCTGGAAGCGACGGGTTCAACGGTGGTCCGAGACTATGATTCTTGTGGCGCTGGTAGTGTTGTTCTGGTATAAGAAGTATATGCTTTTTGAGTCATTGTGTAAACGAAAAGAGTAATTATAATGATGGAATGGTTGGAATATTGGATGTGGTTGTTTGGATAATCGAATTTCTCATTGGGATTTGATGTATTGTGAGTGTCAATGCAAAGGTTTGGGTGTGAACTTTAAAGATAGTTTGGATGGGTGCCGATAGAGTCGGAGTTGGAACCGGTTCCGGTTTTGAATACGAATATAATTCTCGACTCTTTCAATTTAATCGCATCGAAAGTTTCGTACGTTGGAAGTCTGTCGGATTTTGGAGTATGTAATATCGAATTGATCGGACGTTCCGATAAAATCGACTCGGATTTCGTATTCAGTTTTATCAAATTCAAGATTTCATACGTCGAAAGTGAACCGAGTGCACGAACAATAATATCATATTGCGTCCAGGAACCGGATCCGATCCGACATTGCCGGTAGCGTTGCATAAGATCCGATAAAAAATCGAATTGAATTCAGAATCGGTTCAACGTAATTAAATCATATTCAGCATGATAATTTGCCTACGGATCCGCAACATTACAACATTGCTGGCGACTTTTATTCAATTATATTTAAACAATTACCAAGTACCAGACGAAGCTGTCGATACCAGCGTTTTAAACAATAATTAACCTAACAAATACGTGTCTGGGCTGCCATTAGACGCATCGCGTACAGCTGGCTTTAGGCAGGAACGCTTGAATGGGGATAAAATATTCTTACTGCTCACTCTCTTCCGCTTTCGGATGTGCACATGGCAGAAGCTCTGCTCGATTATCGCGGGGCGGCGGCGCGCGCGGCGGTTAAGTGCTTTCGAGGGAAATTATTTTTTCAGAAGACAAGGAAAACGTACGCAAAGGACTACCGATCATGTCGCGGGATGGACGTTTTTTCGTACTATACAATTATTGCTTTAATGTATGTAATTATAATGTTTTATTGTTGAGGCTCCAGTGTATCTTTAAAAATAAATAGAGAGTGAGTCAAATCTTAAGTATCCACTGCTGATCTTCTTCTCTTGCGGATGCTCGGAGAGTTCTCTTTAATCCTTAAACTGCGCAAAAAGTTTTTTATTTTTGAATTTTATTTCTAGTTTTCTAAAAAATACTAGATGTACAATTATTAATTAATTAAGTGTACTATAAAAGGTACTATAAAAATATTTGAATAAGCAATAGAGAAATTTTAAGAGCAGTTTAAGGGTTAAGTAGGTTTATTCAAAATGGCTTATTTATTCTGATGTATTACACTCTCCTATATTTG
Organism: Ectemnius cavifrons; assembly: GCA_964023945.1. NCBI lineage: Eukaryota > Metazoa > Arthropoda > Insecta > Hymenoptera > Crabronidae > Ectemnius > Ectemnius cavifrons. The sequence goes on from OZ030388.1 coordinate 3,738,671, forward strand.
ATTATCATTCAAGCAAAGTGGATTATAAAACATTACAACTTGTATTGAAATTGCAAAATTTCAAACACATCGTTAGAAGGTTTTTGAAAAAATTATGGCTGCAACAATATATTTCACGTGGATGTAGCTGCTTATTGGGACACTTAATTAGTTTATTGTAGAACTTCGCAGACTTACCGGTTTACTAGTTCATTCTCTGCTAAACCTATTGCAGTTAGATATCTGTCCACCCAAGGATAAGATATCTGAAGATAAGAAATGGTGAAGAATTTTTTTATCGACGCATTTTTCTAAAAACCAAATGGCGATATATGGATCGGTATTTAAGGATTGCAATGTTGCAAAACTGCAACAACAAACATTATGAAATTAGAAAAATGTGTTATATTTTCTTAGAAATTAATTTGCTCAAGAATTACTAAAGTTATTCGATCAAATCTAAAGATTTACTTAACAAATTTAAAACTCCCGCGAAAGTGTCTAAACGCTCATTGGCCAACAGTTCGAAACACGTAACCAATAAAAGTCCTCACTCACATGCGATATATCGATAGATTTATCGAAATATCCCGATTGTAATCAGAATTCATTTATATTTTGAGAGTTAGGCATTATTTAATTAATTAAGATCTGACAGATGAACCGCACGGATGATTTAGATTCGAAACTCCATTAAAAACCAGTTGATTCCAAAGTTATTAAAGTTATTCCTTCAAGTCCGAAGCTTCACTTAATAAATTCAAAAGTCCCGCCAGAATCCCCAAGCGCTTATTGGCTAAGAACTCAAAACACGCAGCCAATAAAACGCCACCTACAAATGCGATATATCGATAAACTTATCGCAAATTCGCAATATTGGTCGATATTAATCGATACATTCTCAATATGTTACAATCCATGTGACTTCTTTCAAACCTAATTAAACTGCAAAACGTGTAGAACTCAACTAAATACACGCACACAAAGTATTTCAAGGTTTTCAAATACTTTTCAAGAACTCAAGGCAAACATTCTATGAGTGAAATCATTACGCATCATCAGGCTGTAACTTCTCGAAATGACACGGTAATAAAAACACAATCGAACTGTCCCTTGAACCTTCAACCTTAGCGCTGTCCGATCGCATCACTTATCGCCGGTTTTCTGTATCCTCGAATCTCGAATCTGATGCAAATGGAAGTAGAGTTCTCGTAATCAAACGGATAACGTTTACCGGCGCGTGAACGTGGATGAACTATTTCGAGCGGACAACTGCTATGTGCAGTGTATGTTAATCACGTTGTTAATTGACAATAACTAGTTTTCGAGGTATTTTCCTTGTCAGTTTGTTCTTCGCTTTGTTCTATTCGATTATTTAGTGGCGGAAAACGATAGAAAAGTGTTTGTACGAAAGAATTGTGTGTAAAGATATTTCTTTTAACCGGTTTTGGTTTTGGTAGGTTAGGTTTAGTAGTTCGAAGTTTTCAAATCAATTCAAGATTAATCCAGTATAGTTTTCTATTGTGCTAGGTTAAAATTACAAATAGGTTGGGTTTCGCAAGTATAGCTTCGCTCTGTTTCCACAATGACATCAGAATTGAGGTTAGTACGTACAACTCTGCACACAATTATTTCGCGCAAATGAAACTGTTTATCGCTTTCCGCCAACTAATCATTACGAAATACCATTTCCCTCCAAATATCATTATCACTTAAAAGAAGACAATTGGTTACGTTCTTTTCAGAAAACTAGCTGTTGTACTTCTAAAAAAAAAATGGACACAATTTCAAAATCTCTAATTGTCATTCAAAGATGAATCAAAATGACTTCCATCCGTAACGTAGTGTTCCAAAATTTGCCAGATCTTTTTCTCAAAAATGTCCAAAAATACGAAAAACAGGACAAAAAATGTTTGTACTCGAAATACAAAATTTACAAAAACTTATTAGAATCAAAAATACTCCCCAAAAAAGAAAATGATTACAAAATTATCGCATAGCAAATCCATTTGAAATCAATATTTTAAACAAGAACTATTTGTTGATATTTTTTATTCATTGGCAGATTGGAACAGTGATGTCATCGTAATTCTAATATTTCCTATAGGCAAGCCACCTTTCGAGTCTAACTGGTTAGCTCTGCTATGTTGGTGCTGGTGGAGCAGAAAACGATACGACGATGACGCAGACTAGTGGCTTTCCAATGGACATAGACCTCGATGATCCTCGGTATAGGATCAAACCTTATCAACAAATCGTCGCCTCCTGTACCGGCGCGCTTATTACATCAGTTTTTGGTAATTCCTCCCTTTTTTTGCCTTTCTGTACTTTATACGGTTTTGTTCGTAGTTGGCACTGAAAGTTTTATTGAAATTGATTCTGTTGTTTGAGATATTATTTATTATATAGAAATAAATGTTATATTTTTCTGTATTAATGTAGAAGTATAAAATTAAATGAAACGGATGAAAGTTAGTATATTAGTATAAAAGTATAAAGCGAAGCTTTTGAAATCTTAAAGTACGCAGCAATGAAAGTTGCATTGAAATTGATTCTGTAGTTTCAGAGATTATTTATCATATACAAATGAATGCTATGTTTATATACATTATTATAAAAGTATAAGAATTGGTATAAAAGTATAAAGCGAAGCTTTTGAAACCTTAAAGCATACAACGTTCCATTGAAATTCATTCTGTAGTTTCAGAGATAATTTATTATATAGAAATCAACAATATATTGTTACGTATTAGTTTAGAAGTATCAAAATTAGTATAAAACTATGAAATAATGCTATGGAAACTTTAAAGCATACAAAGTTTTATTGAAATAAATTCTGTAGTTTCAGAGATAATTTATTATATAGAAATCAACAATATATTGTTACGTATTAGTTTAGAAGTATCAAAATTAGTATAAAACTATGCAATAATGCTTTTGAAACTTTAAAGCATACAAAGTTTTATTGAAATAAATTCTGTAGTTTCAGAGATAATTTATTATATAGAAATGAACAATATATTGTTACGTATTAGTTTAGAAGTATAAAAATTAGTATAAAACTATGAAATAATGCTTTTGAAACTTTAAAGCATACAAAGTTTCATTGACATTAATTCTGTAGTTTTAGGAATTATTTATCATACACGAATCAATGCCATGTTTTTATATATTAGTATACAAGTATATTTATGAATAATATTGTACAACTTTTTCACTGATACAATCGTTTGCGCAAACAATATTGCGAGTCTGGAATTATCTAGAAAATTTAGAGTGGAATTGTTTATCTAAAGTAATCTATACTTCTATATCTATATCTATGCTTCTTATAGTTTGTTGTATATTTTTAATGATTGGTTACCTAATAATTGACGTAACATGATAACACGTATTCTATGAGACTCTTGAAACCTTGCAGCGAAACTGTAGAATGAAGCGATGAAAATTCAATCAGAATCATTTCGGTTCTTTAAAACATTGTTCATTACATATAAAATAAAATTACACATTTATATATTAATATAAAATTTAATTTAAAATTTATTCTGGTCTCATTGTTTGTTGATCTAAAATTCATACTCTAATTAAACTAGTATTAAAAATTCAATCGGAATCATTTCGGTTCTTTAAAACATTGTTCATTACATATAAAATAATATTACACACTTGTATATTAATATAAATTTTAATTTCAGACTTATTCTGGGATCATTGTTTGTTGATCTAAAAATTCATACTATAATTAAAGTCGTATTGAAAATTCAATCAGAGTCAGTTTGGTTCTTTCAAAAATTATTCATTACATATAAAATAATATTACACACTTATATATTAATATAAATTTTAATTTCAGACTTATTCTGGGCTCATCGTTGATCTAAAATTCATACTCTAATTAAACTAGTATTAAAAATTCAATGAAAATCAGTTTGGTTCTTTCAAAAATTATGGATTACATATAAAATAAAATTACACATTTATATATTAATATAAATTTCAATTTAAACATTTTTTCTCAGCTCATTGCTTGTTGATAATTCATACTCTAATTAAAGTAGTATCGAAAATTTCATAAACAGCGATTTGATACTTTCACAGATTATCCGTTTTATATAAAACAATGTTGTCTTCGTATATTAAAAAATGTAACCAATTCAATTACACGCGGGATTCACAACAAATGATTGTATAAAACAAAGCGCGGAGTCCACAAATTATTCTCCTGTTTTTTATCTGCTTAAACGCATATTCTATTAAAATACGGGAATAAGAAAACTAATAAAATATTAGCAATTTTGTGAACGATTTATTTACTTGTTTCATTTCAGTGACACCGCTCGATGTCGTCAAAATACGACTACAAACGCAGCAGAAAGCAATGCTTTCCAATAGATGTTTCCTATATTGTAATGGGCTGATGGATCATTTGTGTCCTTGCACCAATGGCAAAGCACCAACCTGGCTGAAAACTAATGGGAAATTCGAAGGCACGCTAGTGAGTTTCTATTGTTATATTTTTGATTATACATAATTTAGTGATTATTTAAAAGCATCTCGTAGATTTAAATCCGCGAAGAGCCAGGAAAATTTCACTATTCTTTCTTTACGTACAATACTTTTTTATTAACTACATATTAGTTTAAATTAACGATCCTGTAAGTTTTATTTCGATATTCGTAGTAACAAACGTGTTATACTAATATTTGTGACGCTATTGTTGAAACAGAAATTTCAGATCAGATTTCTTCAATTTCATTACTTGCTTGATTAAAAACGGTTTTCTCGCTGCTACGCTTAGTTCTGTTTGTGTACAAGGGTGATTCAGTTGCCTTTGAATCGCCAATGATGAATATAATTATACGGTGTTCAGTCATTTTAATATAAAGGAGTATTTAACGAGTCTTTTCCATGCATTGACATTTATTTATAATATCAAATTGTACTAGCTGTTGTACATCTAAAAAAAAATGGACAATTTCGAAATCTCTAATTGTCATTCAAAGATGAATCGAAATGACTTCCGTCCGTAACTTAGTGTTCCAAAATTTGCCAGATCTTTTTCTCGAAAATTTCCAAAAATACAAAAAATAGGGCAAAAAATGTTTGTATCGCTGCTCCGCTTAGTTTTGTTTGTGTACAGGGTGATTCAGTTGCCTTTGAATCGCTAATGATGGATGTAGGCCGTTGAAAATGGTATAATTATACGGTGTTGAGTAATTTTAATACAAAGGAGTATTTACCGAGTCTTTTCCACGCATTGACATTTATTTATAATATCAAATTCTACCAATAATGGAAATAATTGGAACTCGAGTGTGAAAGGGGTGATTAAAAGGCAAGTGACTCACCCTGTACATATGATAGGTAGAATCGTAGACAAAAGTACGCGAAATTCGAAATCCTTAAATATCTACTCGCCACGTGCAGGAAACATAGGCACAAATGAGACAAATGATAGCTAACATTGCATATTTACTCGTAGAAAGCTATTTTTCACTTTCCCAACGTTTTTGTAGCTAAATTTACGATTTTTCTGATTTACACAACAAAACTTTTAATGGTGAATGTGCCCTGAATCCAACTTAGTAACGTACAAATTTTTTCGAATCGATATCCAAAATTATACGTCGTACGAAATCAGTGACTATGTTCGTATGCTATGTTTCAAAACAAACCTGTACAAAAAATATCGCTCTAATAATTCAAAATTGTCCATAATTAACAGCTTCGCTAAATTCAAAGAGAAATATCGTTAGTTACATTCGAAATATAAAAAACGATCCCAAAGCCAAGATATTGTTTGATTTACTGAAAATAAAAAATAGTGAAGCCCTGACAGAAATTATTATAAATTTATAGAATATTTAGTTCAAATTTTGATATTTCAAAAAAACTTTATTATGTAAGATAAGAATTGCCATTCGAAGATTAATTTAATTCTTTGACACAAATATTCATAGTTTATTGTATTCCATAAAGTTTATTATTTTTCTTAAATGTTTCACTAATATATGATAATATATGATTGATTTTTGCAGGACGCCCTTGTAAAAATAAGTAAGAATGAAGGATTCCTTTCGTTGTGGAGTGGTTTGAGTCCTACTTTAGTATTGGCTGTGCCTGCTACCATAGTATATTTTGTATCTTACGAGCAGTTAAGACTTAATTTTAAGGTAAGAAACAAATTTTCTACGACACGCAAATTGTTAAGCGTATAAATCGGAAGGTTCTGTTTTTATTACTTGATAACGCAATCGAAGTACAGATAAATCAACTTGATCGACGGAAAGTTTGCTTTGGAACTATGAAAAACATTAAAATAATTTGTTTAATGTTTGCTTATACTTATAGTAAATATAATAAGTGCTACTCGCGTGAAAATAAAGGAAATTAATTGATATTAATTGATATTTTCGTGTGACTAGCACTTAAAAATATATTTTAAAAATTGTGCCTTCACAGTTTCGTTTGTACAAACAATGATGAAGTAAAAAAACGCACTTTGTTGTCAAAATTACTTAACACTGAATCAGTGCAACAATTTAACATAACTCTTCATTATTCTTGCACAAAATGTAAGTGCATTTACAAGTAACAATTACTTAATACAAAGAATAATGAAGAGTTATGTTAAATTGTTGCACTGATTCATTGTTAATTAATTTTGACAACAAAGTGCTTGTTTTACTTCAATATTGTTTGTACAAACGAAATTGTGAAGGCAGAATTTCTAAAATATATTTTTGCGTCATTGTATATTTATTACAGAAATTAACGGATTATAGTATTTTCTCATTTCCAAATTTAGAGTATCGTAAAACCAATATTTTTTATTTTCACTCCATTTTCATGCCGCGATTTTGCCAACTGCAAATCCATTAATAATAATAATAAACTGTTTTACAGCTACAAATATTAATATTGACATTAACATTAACACTAACGTTAATTAGTAACAACATTTAGAATACAAAATATAAATGTTATTACTGTTGTATTCAGAATATGAAAATTAGAAAGGCGCTAATTATAAGTGGTACTTGGAAGTTTATTTCACCGTTTTTGTTTGACTCTTAATCGGATGAATTAATTAATCGCAATAATCTATGTAATAGTAAAAATGTTATCCGAACTTCACCTGGGCTTTATTACAGAATATTTGTTTTATATACAACAAATTCATGTGAAGAGATTCGCAGAGAATTGTATATTTATTACAGAAATTAACGGATTATAGTATTTTCTATTTTCACTCCATTTTCATGCCGCGATTTTGCGATATTCAACTGTACCTTTTTGAAAATTGTATCTGACATACAAATGAACCTTTCGCGTTACAATCGACGACTGCATATTCATTAATAATAATAATAAACTATTTTAGGATTCGTACAACAAGAAATGTAGTTTCGAAATGGGCACCGCTGAGCAACCTTTTTGGATTCCTATGATGGCTGGTGGTATCGCGCGGATTTGGGCTGCAACCCTTGTTAGTCCTCTCGAATTAATTCGCACGAAAATGCAATCGCAACAATTAAGTTACGCTGGTAATTTGTCATGTCCGTACTTGACAGCAAATGGTAATTGAATCGCTTGTCAACATTATCATTGGATTGTTTTTTTTCTTATTTCAGAAATAAAACAAGCTTTACGCACTGTGGTGAAATACAGCGGAGTTTCGGGATTGTGGATGGGTTTGAGCTCGACGTTGTTACGCGATGTTCCATTCAGCGCTCTTTACTGGTTGAATTATGAGAAAATCAAAGAGATGTTTCGCGAATCACAGAATAGCTTTACGTTCAACCTTCTGGCTGGCGGGACCGCCGGATCGGTAAGCATAATTATGTTATTGTTTCGTATCGGATGATATTAATATTAGTATCATACAGAATTTTGAAATTACATGACTGATGGGGAAATAAATTTGAATATATTCGTCTCGTTACACCAATAATTGTTAGCATAAATTGGAACAAAATTAATAGTGATTGCTTTTGTTATTTTGCTCATGAAATCTGAAATTCGTAAAAATGGCAGAATACAGAATTTTGAAATTACATGGTTGAGGAGAAATAAATTTGAATATATTCGTCTCGTTACACCAATAATTATTACGATAAATTGGAACAAAATTAATAGTGATTGCTTTTGTTATTTTGCTCATGAAATCCGAAATTCGTCGAAATAACATCATACAGAATTTTTAAATTACATGGCTGAGGAGAAATAAATTTGAATATATTCGTCTCGTTACACCAATAATTGTTAGCATAAATTGGAACAAAATTAATAGTAATTGCTTTTGTTATTTTGCTCATGAAATCCGAAATCCGAAAAGAATTATTCTCGAGAATAATGATAAGTGATTTATATAATAATCAACAGACTTGAACTGGAGACGCTAACTTTAATGGGGAGAACTGAATTTCCCAACTCTTATACGACTCTCAGAACGATACTTTTCCCGATACTTCTACAAATTTCTACAAATGAAATCATTTACATTTCACTCTCTGCTCAAATACTCTCGAACCGGACAAACGAAGCTTTTGAAACTTACTCCGATTATTCGTGAATGTCTCATTTACCACATGAAATGTTTTTTATTCATGTGTCATTATTGAATCACATATTTTTAAGCCATAAACGGTCATCTCCGCTATCGTCGCCATAAAAGCCCATGAAAAAGAATAGATTTTTCGACATTGATTACTCGAAAACTGTACAGACAAATATGTCGAAATTTTGAAAAGAGATGCAGTAACCATTGATTACCATTCTCTGTAAATTTCAATTCGATCTCATTATGTTCATTTTTGGCATCAACCTCCTTAATCATTATATACTCAAAAAAAGGACAAATATTAATAATAACAATTACAAATACTGAAATTACATATGATTTCGTTAAACATTAGTGAATAGCAAGTCTTAATTGCTAAAAGTTTGTTATAAATAATTATTTTACTAAATATATACTGAAATTTTCGTAATTTAGAATCGATTTGACAGGATATCCGCTACAGTTAAAGATTTTTGGCTAAGGGCGGTTCTGTCTGCGACCGTCGTATTGCAAGAGCGCATCTCTTTCCCACTTCATAACCTGACTTTCTTTTATCAAATATCGATCGTAAGGAAATGTAGCGGTCAATGCACCCGGTCTTAAGACTGATAACAGAGAGCTGTCAGCTGCGTGCCCATCAGCTGATACATTGTCTGTTTAAAGGCCAAAGAGTGTCTGGCAAAGCATAAGCAATTGTTTCATCGTTTCCGCTAGTATATAAAATGCGTTTGGATAATTAAGTATTCGAATAGGAAAATGCAGATATTACAGATTTTGAAGAATATTTTACTTAGTTATTATAAATTTATTGGAGGAAATACGAACGAATATGTTTCAAAGATCGAAGTTAAAATACAAAATTCGGGAAATGTTCGGGAAATGCGAAAGTCGAGATATTAAAAATTTTGAAGAATATTTTACTTAGTTATTATAAATTTATTCGAGGAAATGCGAACGAATATATTTCAAAGATCGAAGTTAAAGTAAAAAATTCGGAAAATAAGAAAGTCGAAATATTAAAGATTTTGAAGAATATTTCACTTATTTATTACAAATTTATTCGAGGAAATACGAACGAATATATTTCAAATATCGATGTCCAATAAAACATGCGGAAAATAGGAAAGTCGAGATATTAAAGATTTTGAAGAATATTTCACTTATTTATTACAAATTTATTCGAGGAAATGCGAACGAATATGTTTCAAAGATCGAAATTAAAATAAACAATTCGGAAAATTGCTTTACCATCATTTAATCGTTTTAGTTTTATTGTATTGTTTCTTAAATGCAATTCGTAACAGTTTACACTAAACTTTGTTGAATTTGCAGATTGCTGCCGTTTGCACTATACCTTTCGATGTCGTAAAAACGCATCGACAAATAGAAATGGGGGAGAAGGAAATATATTCCGGTAAGTACAGCGGGAGTATTTTTTTTATGTTGTAATAACTTTTGCGACAGCTCATATAAATTGTTCATAGTGTAATATTTTGTAAGCTATGCTTTGCTTCGATCGAAATTGGTTCATCGATTCTTTTGCCGAATCCGAACATTGTATTTATAATTTATTATCGAAGTATTTATTGCAGATAGTAATTCCCTTTTTGTTGTATATTATTCAATATTTTCAGCATCTTGCCTTCAAAAAACTTGATATAATATTAAAAATCATTCAAAGAATTTTGAATTCAATCAAACAATAACTTATACAATATCGCAATATTTATTACACCGATTGTTTCAAAAGTATCTCCAAAATTCCACCTAAATAACAGACCGTGCTGTAAATAATTAAAAAACGTTAGCAACAATCTATTCAAACAAAATTAACATTAAACCGCATACTATTTGTATACAAAATATCAACAGGGTCAAAAAAGTGGCACTAATTGTTACAATTTTATTATAACTCAGCCTAATTCCAATCTATTAACAAAATATGAACAACAGCAAAAAGTGGCACTAATTGTTACAATTTTATTATAGCTCAGCCTAATTCCAATCGATTAACAGAACACAAACGATTCCATTTACAGAGAAACCAGGCCGGAGCAGTGGGACTTGGACGATTATCGAAAGGATATATAAACAAAGCGGAATTAAAGGATTATTCACAGGTCTAACACCGCGTTTGGTGAAAGTTGCACCGGCGTGCGCGATCATGATCGCAACTTTCGAGCATGGCAAACGATTCTTCCAAGCGCACAACGCGGATCGCATTCGAGAGAACGAAAGACAGGTGCAGCTTTTGCGGCAGAATAGTCGAACTCTCGAATAAGGTTTAATCGCGTTTGTAATGTGATTCATCCCCTTTAGACATGACTGGACGGATAAGTGGTACTTTAATTTATATGTTTTAGTAAGTTTAATTACTTAAGCTCGATTTACATGGTTATATCTGTGATGTACACTTTTATGTGATGAGCGACGCTGATAAAGGTGTATTCCGCAAAATACTGTTGGTGTGGAGTTTTTTTTCTCTACACTTTTCCTTTCCTTCATCCTTTTCTCTCGGAAAGTTCTGTAATTCCTTCGAATTCCTTTGAAAGACGTGGCAGAAATAAGAAGATGAAGTAAAACCTTTAAATAGTTACTTAAAATCTTTAAATAATTACTGTTATATTCAGAATATGAAAATTAGAAACGCGTTAATTATAAGTGGTACTCAGAAATTTATTTCACCGCTTTTGTTTGTCTCTTAATCGAATTAATTAATTAATCGCAATTTTTCTTTTATATACAACAAATTCGTGTGAAGAGATTCGCAGAGCTTGCATTTGCACAATTGTTGTTACTTTTTTGTGATTCGCAGATCTAATTTTGTTGTGGACACAATTCGAGTTTGTTTTGTATAAACATTCGCCGTTTAACTATTGTATTTTCTATCTTAGAACGTTTTTCAAAAATGTTCTCGAAAATAGTTTTATTTTGATGTTGATAAATCAGTTCTTTCACATCCACTTTGTTTATTTGGCGTTAACAGCCATTGTCATTACTGAATAACAGACGTTTACACGTTTTTTATAATTTTAAAGTTGATGTGGACTTTCTTCATAAATAGAGTTACGTTTTTGATTATTTTTTTCATTTTATTGATCGTTCGAAATGTCTACATATTCCATAGAAATTCTGGAATTGTACCAACATTTTTTTAAAAGAGTTTCTGCTCTCGTAATGGTCGTAATATCTATTCGTATTAGACCGCCTTTTCAATAGTGAGCTAATCAAATCAGTTTCCAAACTGCATGGATTTTGGATTCGGAGATCGAATTTTAAAATTATTGGGTAATCGTAAGGTCTTTTTTAAATACGAAATTGTTTATAAATTATTAAACGTTGTATCTACGGAAATGCCGCAATATATAGGGTTGGTCGAATTGTGTGTAAAATCGATAAGGGCCGTAGTTTGATATTGAAGTGCCTCGAACCGTTCTATAAAATCGTTAATATGATTTTATATGTATTTTCCTTATTACGTATTTTTGATTCGGATATTATTTAATACACTTATGTTCGATATTAAAACTTTTAAAAGTGTTTCGTATACGTATTCTCTACATCCTCGGCTGTTGTGATTGTTTTTTAATTTTTTATGTTCAATTTTAACAAGTAAAAATTATTTATTTCGAATTGTTTTATATTGTTGGTAATAATGCAGATTTTCATTGACTCCGCAGATGAAATTACTGAAATTAAGTAATATTAATATTACAAATTAACTCTTACATTTATTTACGTATAGGTCGAGGATAAATTTTTGGCAAATGGATAACAAAAACGCAGTAATGTACGCCCCCAAAGTATTTGTTAAAATAAACTACAATTTCTGTTTTGTTCGAGTATATAGTTTTTCTAACAGTTTCACATAACAATTTCTAGCTGGATGAATATAATTCTCATTATTCATTTTCGATGTGAAGTTAATCAGTTGCAAGTAACAATTTTGAATTTTGCACGAAAGATTTTGAAATCCACTTTTGGTAAATGATACCACGTGTCCGAACTAAATGATTCTCGTTCAAACTACAAATGAAATTGCATTTAAAAAACGTATTGTACGAAATTCAATTCTCCAAATTATTGTATTATTTGAATTTATGAACGAAACTATATTGCTTTAAAAACCACTTTTCGGGAAATGCTAATTTTCTGAGCGACAGTAAACTAAGAAATTGCATTGATAAAACAAATATAGCACGAAATATAATATATCATAGTATATTGTACTGTTTTTGTTTTCCATTATTTTTATTATTCATTTATCGAGTTTCTAGAACAGTCGCTTTAGAATCAACTTCTTGGCAAATTATACAGATTTTTTGCTATAAAGTAATCTTGGAAATTGAATGAAATAACAACTAAATCGTACAAACTTTGATGCACTAAACTATTGTTTCAGTTTTGATTATGAAAAAAACGAGTGATTTTTTACTAGCGCCGCTTTAAAATCCTCTTTCAACAAACTAGACTATTTTTCGAATAAAATCAAAATTAAGGAACTTAATTGAAAAAAGAGAGTACAACACAAAATTTGATGCGTCAAACCATTGTTGCATATTTATTTCTGAATAAAACGTGTAGATTACATAGCCCTTTCGCTACTGCAGTATCGCCTTTAGGTGTTTCGAAATTTCACCCACTGTAGACTGTTGGCGCTCTAACAATGCATTGCAATTTTATTTACTACTGCTAGAATTTAATCAGTTAAAATTGCCGTTCTACATTAAATTTCAGCATAAAATCCACTTTTTCTACAATAAATTATCGCGATTTTGAGAATCAATACAAATCAACGAGTTAAACTATTTTGAAAAAATATGAAAACCATTTTTGTTTTAAAAAATTATAAAATATATGTACAAGTACATAATGAAAGGTATATAATAAATTAATTTCATTAGTCTATCGGTCATAATTACAAACTTATTCTCATGATTGTGTGGATGTTTTTTTACTAATCCCGATTTACGGTACCCATTGTTAGGTCAGACAATGTTCACCCGAAACAGATGAAACAATTTTTTCCAGAAACTAAACTCTTTTAAAACTATTACGCAACAAGAACGATTTGCAAAATTTCAGTTTTTAACAAAACGGCAGCCTTTTAAACTCAAAACTAGCTACAAAAGTATACAAATTTTCAAGGATGAAAAAGTTCTTTTTGAGTTTAATTTGCAATAATAAAGGATGAACAAGGCCCTGAAATACAAAACGACAGTGTTGGCAGGAAATACGTTGAGTCAAGTAAGCGAGAGATTGCAGGCGCCGAGGTAGTTCGGGTATTCTCGGTTGGTCGATAACCAGGTTCGTTGCGTCTCGCCTGCTGATCGGTGGATTAGCCGGAAGTGGTGTGGCGCCCCGGGCTCGTCCGCGCCAGGATTGGTCGAGGCTGAAAGGCTTCGTTCAGCGGTCACTCACCAATTCAACATTCCAAGCGCCGGGTCTCCTTGCCGCCTCTCCGACACTGTTCAGACCGTTCTTTGGTAAGTCTGATCGTCTATCCTGTAGTAACTGACTAAAGTAAGAGCAAACCACTGCGATCCCCTACCGAATGCCCCGAATCATCAAGACCGCCCACAAATATTAGAAAACAACCAAAGCACACCCACAATTATCCCCTAAAACCATAAAACAATCCCGATCGCATTGAACACGAGTCAGCAGCCATTTTCCCGACACCTTGAAACTCCTCTTGGATCTAACTAAGCCGGAACCACCTGGAACCTTGCGATACTCATTTCCTGACTTAACAAATGCCTCGATTCCTATTTACTTATCAATTCTCCACTTATTATCATCATCGCCAACTTTACGTTAAAAGTGCGCCGTTACGTAACGAGCGTGCGACACGCTTCTTGCGTTCGATAGATCGAGCGCTAGCGGATTCTTCTTGGGGTTGGCCCTTTAGTAGATTGTCGATTCGCACGGCGCTCGGTTCCTAGTCCAACTTGGTTCCTCGATTTTAATTAGTTTACGATCTGGTTTCTACTCCTCGTTTTCCAGGTACTCGCCCAGTCACCACACAACGGCAAACGTCACCATGTACGCCTGCAGCCGATTCATCGCCCCTGCCGTCAGGTCCACCGTGAGTTCAACCCTATTCTTTCATTGAACTAGTTACTTTTACCATTTATTACTTAGAAATCGTGTCGTAACTAATTTCACGCGGATTCATCGCCGTTTATGATAATCATGTATTATATAATTATTATTTTAATTATATAACGGTAATATTAGTGTATCGGGCAATGATTAATGGAATTGTCTTGTTACCGGAATGCGTAGTTGGTATCTGGAAGTTACCTGCGGCCGCTGAGCAGTGCCGTGGTCAGCCAGAGCCAGGCGCTACAGCAGAGTCAAAATCAAAACTCGCTGAACCTCGTGAGTATTACACTTTTCATATTGCATAACCAATTGCCCCTTTCTGGGTTACATAAGTCGAAGACTCGAAGACACTCGATCACTCGCGATTTCACATTCGATCTTTCTTCTATGTGATTTTTCGAATCTGTAATTTAAAGGGACACATCGACTGTCGCGCTATGTCGCGAGTCAAACAGATCGTAACTTCTTTTTCGTCAATTTGAATGTTTCCGAAGTTTATTGATTTTAGTGGTTTTTAAGGGATATTTGATAGGCTTTTGATAGAAAGGAATGGTAATTTAGAGGGGTATCGATTATTGGTAGAGTTTTAGCGTGGTTTTGTTTGATTCTCGGTGTTGGAGAGATGTTTATGTAACTTGGAAGAAAGGCGTTAATAGTTTTGTGTGAGGATTTGACAGAGGATTGTTATAGAATTTGGAAACGATACGTTGAAAGAGATATCGATGTTTAGAATACGTTGTATTTTAGTTAACGGTAGTCGAAGAAGTCAACTTTGTTTTATGTAACTTGGAAGCATGGTTGCCTTCGATGCTTTTATAGGAAGCTTGACAGTCGATTAAAAGAGACTTTGGGAATATTAAAGTTAAAGTTTGAGACTCGAAGAAAGCGTGGAAAGTCAAAACAGAGATTAGGAATACAAAGTTTCGTACAATCCTTTTTTACGTAACTTCTTGGTAGTAGAAAAAGTCAAAGTCGACACATTGACATTCGATTCAAACAGAGATTGAAAATCCAAAATTTTCTATCAAATTTGATGCACTTTGCAAAGTGTCGATGCTTTTTTATATAACATCCTTGCAGCACAAAAAGTCAACGTCGACACATTGACATTCAATTTAAATACTTTGAGAATCCAAAATTCTGCATCAAAATTAATCAAATTTGGATATACTTTTCAAACTGCTTTTTTATATAACTTTGTGGTAATACAAAAGATCAAAGTTACCAGATTGACATTCGATTGAAACAGAATTAGAAAATCCAAAATTTGATATCAAAACGAATCATCGGATTTTGATGTCTAACATATTCGCAGAGCGCGATACTTTTTTACATAACTCGATGGTAGCATAGAAAGCGATAGTATTGATACTAATTCTTTTTGTAGGCTTTGGGGATTGGGTTGTTATGTCATTACACTTGACATGGTTTACATACTTAGAATACACTACTCGTCTCTTCGGATTGAGAACGTGCTGGTGTTTGCTTGTCAAATGCGCTGTATTTCTCCTGTATAATATTGATTGGAATGTGAATCGTGTCAATTGTTTTTCGAGATGGTATTATAAGATTTATGTAATACAGAATTTGCGCTTTCTTTGAAATTGAATTTTTGATGTAGTTTTACTTCGATTAGCATAGATTGCGAAGAGTATTTTGTTAAGAATTCAGAATTGTATTTCAAAATGTTTTCGAACCAAATCAAGTTGGATAATTATAATTGTTAAGAATATCATTTTCATGATATATTTGTTTTGTCTAACTGGAAATTGGGAAATTTGTATCGCCCAGTTGACAAACTACTAGTCGAACGAATTTGATTCTTAAAATTGATCGATTGCAATAATATAAACTTTCAAGTTCCAATAACAATTAGCCAATATTATCGAAACGCTTATTTTCAATCGATACACTCTGATTATCAACATAATACTAAATTAATATTAAAAAACTGTAAATCCTTTTTAACTCAAATTCGAAAAAATCGATATTCCAATACATTTACTTACTCGAACTTTTTCTTTTTGCACAGACGCCAATTGGTCGCAGTTTCCAAACCACGGCAGTCAGTCGTGATATTGACTCTGCTGCCAAGTTCATTGGTGCTGGTGCAGCCACCGTCGGTGTCGCTGGATCAGGTATGCCTTTCAACAAACATTATTTCCTTTGTATTGTACGAACATAGTTTGTACAACTTGGTAGAATTTTAAAGTAACTTTAAACACTAGAATTGCAAAATAGAGTTTTAGAAAGTAAAAAAGTAATGAAATGAAGGTCGTATTTCGATTTCGTGTAACTAATTATATTTAAATAGTAAAACAAAAAGTTGTATATATTTTCATTTGTATTTTTAATAAGAATGAAAAAAGTAAAGCAGGTGTATGTTAAACAATGTTTGAAATGTAATTAGTTGAAACGTATTAGTTCTAAACGTTTAAAGTTTTATCAAGATTATTACCACATCAAATTATTAAGTGGTAAATGTAAAATTCTGTAAAATGTCTGTTTGTAATACTAAAACATGTCATTTTGTAAAATTACTATCTAAAAGTATTATCATTAGTTTAATATTAAAGTAACAGTTAGTTATACCAAAATCGAATATGACCTTTATTTCATAATCGGTCGCTCGACCGGTTACGCCAACAATACTTAAATATAAAATGCTTCTACGTTTACAATTTTGACAAATCAAAGTTAGCCACTTTTGAAGTTCTCTCCAAAATACCAATTAACAATAACAATTAAGTAATGCATTAGTAATCATAAATACAAGATTTGGTGGTTTAACGAGTGAAAGAAGCAACAAAAAAAACGAAAAATACTATTTATATTTCATTGCGAGCATCTTACCTTCAATTTCAGAAATTTCTTTCTAACTTTCCAAGTCTCTTTCCTAAGCGATCCTTGGTTTTCGTGCTTTCGGAAGCAATGGATCTTCCTTTGTCTGTTGTTAGCGTTCCTTATTCCTTTACATAACTGTTATTAATAACTTTGACACTGTGTACAGTATATTGTCGAGATTTCGTTTATAGACGTAACATATATACGTATTTCATGGCCGTATTGATCCCAGATGGAGACACGCGCGCCAAGAAAGTGGAATTTTGAACAGTACTTTGACGATCCGCGCGTTTCAATTTTAGAAGTCTCGTTTTTCATTCCTTTGCAATTAATAGATTCTTCTCAAAATTAGAAGGAAGGAAAAACTAATAAATCTAATAATGCAAAAGATATCCTTTTTTTACTCGAACAGTTTATAGAAATTCTATTGTTTACGACTCCAACAAGAAAAGGGACAACCTTAAAAGTCGAAGAGTAAAACTACGAAAAAAACAACGCAATAATCGGAGAGTTCGATAAGAGTTTCTAGTACAAAAAGAATTAATAATAGAGGAGAAATGCAATTACATGAAAATTTATGGAGCAGTCGGTAGTCTCGTGAGATAATCGATACCTAAAGATAGGTCGGAAACACTCGGCCCAGGATGCTGCGCCAACTTTCTTTCCGCAATGCGCTTTATTACGAGATTCTTCCCCTTTTTGACAGTGAAAATATTGCAATATGCAAGATATTAGCAATAAATATCTAAGTTTCTAATAAACTTTTCTAATATACTAAACAGTATTCTTTGCATCTGTTTATATACTCGCGATAACATCGAGCTTGTACAAATACAAAGCTTAGAGGACGAATAATAACAAAGTTGTTTCTTGTTTGACTTAAACAGGTGCTGGTATCGGCTCGGTGTTCGGTTCCCTGATCATCGGTTATGCCAGGAATCCGTCGTTGAAGCAACAGTTGTTCTCATATGCCATCTTAGGATTCGCCTTGTCCGAGGCCATGGGTCTCTTCTGTTTGATGATGGCTTTCCTGCTCTTGTTCGCCTTCTAAGTCACCAAAAAACCGCATAAGAAATTGCTGATAGTTTTAGTGCGTCACTGCCAAGACAGCGACTACTGGCTCTGCGGAGTGTGGCAGCGGTTGTCTCTGGTTTACAGGATGCCATGAAATCATTAGAGAAGCTCTCGAGTACCTGGCCTCGACAAGGAGAGAGCGACATTGCAACGATTCAACAACAACATCACGACAAAAATCTAGAAACAAACCAACAAACAAACACGCTCCATCTCAATTAACAACAAAGGCTGTACAGGCGTGAATTATCTTTGTGCATCGTCGCGCGTCACACACTTTCCTTATCCCCGGTCCTTTGGCACGGGTTCCTAATCGTTTCATGGCCTACTGTTTCATGTAGAATAAACGTCACCGTTATTACGAGGATTATTGATTTCAGTGTAATCTTACGAGGAAATAAGACAGGAATTTATTCGAACTTGAGTGAAAAACGACAGCCTTACACCCTCTCTCTCTCTCCTTCCTTCTAACCTAAATATATTTCCTCTTCCTACATAATATTACACGCCCGCTCGCGCCCCGTTTACGCACGTTCACGTGTGCGCATCAGTCATGGTAATTGTCGATGCAAGCAAAAAAGTAGTATAATATTGCCGAGAAAACATTTTTGTTACCCGAAGGAATCATCGTTGTCGTGCCCATCGTGTGCGCACTTTGTTGAGGTAACTCTTGACAGAAAGAAAACTGTACAGTGATACCGAATAAACAATTTTGTTGTGAAAAATCTTTAGTCTCATTTGATTCTTTCGTTGAATGGAACGAACGGAGTTTTTGAAAATCGATTTAAGTATACGTTTGTTTTTCATTTCTACATTTAAAAATTAATATTGTTATTGAAGCGTTATTTTGTGATATTAGTTAGATTCGAATTGGGAAAATCTGATCTTTGTTTCGTGATCAGTTTTAGGTTATTTTATTTTGAAGTCGTGATTTATGCCGGTGGAATTCTATATTTCATATTTACAGCGAATTATTGGCAATTTATAATTACAAAGAGTTCATAATCCTTTGATATAAATAATAGAGTTTTCATTTTACGTTTATAGCGAGCTACAAAATCGGTGACCGGACACTCGAAAGGTCACCGTAATCTACTTTGTCTGCTCGGTCGGTTAAATGTGGCTGGCATAGAAGATACCTTCCGCGTGCTTATACCACTGATTTTCTATTCTACTGGTCCATGGTGACACGTGATCGGTGGTTGATCTGGTTGCGGACGCACCAACAATGGGTAAAAAAGTAGTCATGGTCATTGTCGATATGGTAGAGACACTGCTTTATCGGCACAAATGGTCCAAATAATGTTGGAGAAGTTTTGCTCCTGCTCGCTTATATAAAACGATTTTGGGTTAGGAAAAGTCCCAATCGAAAGATCATCGGATGATTCGTGTTTTGAGAATTTTCATTTCTTCTAAAGACTGCTTGCTTGTAACTAAAAAAAATTAATTAGCAAACAAAAAAGTGTTGCATTGTTAATTTTACTAGAATTATCGACCAAAGGTATGTACAAAACCCTGACGAATGATTCGTATAACACCATGCATGAATGCATTATTGAGAATTTGGCGATTGACCGATGAGTTGTGCCAAATTTGAAATCCACAATGAACAATTTTTATGTTCAAAACCTCATAAAAGATGCTAAACAATAAAAATGTACGTAAAAGTTTATTGTTATATTACATAATCTACATCGTAATAGAAATGTTTTTCTCTGAGCTGTGTTTTATCTAATCATTGTCATTGCTATTAAACATATATTTCTAGTCGTATGTTCAGGCATTTTGCGGTGGTTCGTAAATAATGTTACGACCTTGCAGTTTAAACCTTTTGCATAGTGCAATTTATTTAAACTTATAAATATATATTTTTTTTATTGTATGATCTAATAAACAGGTCTTAGTTGATTAATTTTATTAGTAAGTTAATTATTTTAGTCAATGTTCATTAACTCTGAAAAAGTTATATGAAAACAGGCAATATTACACCAATCGTGGTAAGAAAAATGAATTTTTCAAAAATATCCTTATGCAATACTGTAAAACGTATTCCCAAGGCGAAGATTTGTGGGCGTTCGGACATTAACATTTTACATACCGGAAGTCTATTAATAGGTTTTTCGATACCAACATTGACCTATCAATCGACTTTACGATAGTTTTGTCATTCAACTGTATTCTACTAAAATTTCATTAAAAATTAGCGGTCCTATACGCTCGCTCGTATATTGCAATTTTTCGACTTGTAAATAATATCAGAAATGCAATTTGAAATATGCATGTGTTAATTTGGTAATATTTCTAGAATTATCAATGTTGTTCGTTATGTTCAATAATCGTAAAAATCCTTCTGACACCGTTTCGTTTAAATTGTTACATTGAAATACAATAAAAATAATACCGAAATGAAATGAATTTATATTTAATTAGTACAAATAGAATATACATTTTCCGGCTTCTGTGAAGGAGGAAAAATACAGCGAAATAATTTTAACAGATTTTATTATTGACTTCTTTGACTTTTAAAACTTTAGATATACGCAAATATAATATGTTAAAATCTTAACATTTCCAGACCTATTTATATGGGTTCATCATAGGTCATAATCGATTTCGATATCGTCTCTAATGGCAAATTTCAATATCATCATTTCCAAGGACGAACGTTACTTCTTGGACCACTGAAAATTCTAGTTTTTGAAACTCGATACTTGTTTCTTCCCGCCACGTATTATTTTACTTTTATTAGCTGACTCGTTGACGATAAGGTTACCGGCATTTCGTTGGATCAAGCATAATTGAGTGTAATGTTAATTGCTGCTCTTCGTAAATGGCTTTATTGAGGTATTAATGTTATAAAATGAAGACACGTGGAATCAGTCAATATTGAATAATGATATAGTAAAATTGTGATACAATTGCGGAAAGTGGCCAATTTCCAGACGCGTGAAGTTGCTGCACGAGCCGAAGCCGAGTGCGATAATCACACGAGTCCTTCTACGGCAGGAACAACCTAACCTAGACCTAACCTAGATCTGCTGCTGCCAATGTAAATATAAATTGTATAAATTCACGCGCCTGTACATTAGCTGCTTTACGCACTAGTTGGACACTATATTTTATACAATGAATGCTACGAAAGTTCACGTTGAGTGAATTGACAAAAAAGAAAGTATGATTTCTATTGCTGGTTAGATCGACAGATTGACATACGTCTCTGAATTTGGGAGAAAATGTAACATAATACCGATAATCATTTGTTTCTCATTACTGCACTAGTGCGGTAATAATTTACTTTCCGCATTAGTGCGATAATGCGATCGATAAAATGAAATAAAATGCTACTTTCTGCACTCGTATACATTAACAAAGCGAATATAAATTAGAGTGCGGGTATCAGCCACTTTCTGCATAATACGCAGGCCTCGAAAAGTGAACTTTCGCACCATGCGTTGCATAAATGACTATTAATCGCGGATTTCTGCAATTAGTATAAAATTGATTGATGTGATCATCAGTAATTTTCACAATTAACATTATTGTTACCTTTTTTCATTTGGATTATACTTTCCATTTTTAAACATCATACGTTGCTTATGTCAAATTGACATTACTTTATGTAAAATTCGATTAATTTATTTTATTACGTTTAATGGAACAATGAAATGTCGCAGATTGTTAAAATTTTAATAACTATGATGCTGCAATTAATATCAAATTGGACCCACAAACTTTGGTTTGTAATGCTTATAACAAAAAAACTTTATTACCGAATTCGGAATTCATTCGGTTTCTTCACCCATTTTTTCTTTCATAACTTCGAACTTGCATAATCATACATCGACTTGCTACTAAAATGAATTATATTCTACAATAATAGCTCCTAAAACAAGTTATCATACATGCATGAATAATTTTCAGATGGTCGTATTAATTCAAACATATAGCAGGATTTCCGCTTCCGCCATTGAAATAACTAGTTATCCAAAAATATAACCGAATATTCAAAAAAGCGCCAGGAAATTTAGGATCAAATTAAGTCTTAATCATTTCGAAATTAAAATCACTTGTAATGCTGAACTTCGATGAAGATTAATGGCGCATTGTTGATGCCAAGAATTCTTTCCGCAAGACTTTCCCCCGGCTGACTAACCATGACGCGTGCAGCAGTGATAACTGTATCGTGACAAGCGGCACGGCTTCGTTTGCATCGGGGATTTCCTGGACTGCGCTGCGATGTAGTATTTAAAATGAACACACTGCCAGAGTCGAGCATTGTCTCGGAACACTTGGCAGAAACATGAATTCCCGCGCAACTCTTCTCCTTTTGCTCGCAGTTTGGTGTGTGGCGCTGCAGTATGTTGCTGCAGATGACGCCGATGAAAATCGTACGTAAATCTATCACAGATACTTTTTTCATGCCACCTTAGTGTAAAATTATTGCTGATGAATTGTTTGTAGTAATTTTATTTATTCGTCATAATTCTTGCAGTATAAGAGGTTTGGTCGAATTTGCAATGATATAATTCATATAATTTATAGGTCCATATAAAGTAAACATAAAATAGCTGATTAGACGTACAAAACACGAATACAAAGAAGAAACTATTTTAAATAGGATTTCTTGATGGGAATTATTACAATTTTATTGACAGGAAATAAAGTACATATGGATCAGCTTAAGATATTATATATTAACGTACACGTTGCTCTAATTTAATAAACATGAACAAAAAATACACTTTTTGTATGATTTCTTCCTCTGTCTTTGTCTACTTCTTCATAAATGTTTGTAAGATTTGCTTAGTTAGAAAAGAAATGAATTTACTTAATTACGTAGAAAATATGTACGTGTATATACATCAAAAATACTTCTTTCAGATCACCGTCAGTATTTATTAATTGTAAAATTAATGTTGAGAAGAACTATTACAAGATTATTGACGCGCCGTGTGTACAAATAAAGTGTACATTCATCAATTTAAGCTATTATGCATTAAAGTACAGTTTGGTCGGCTGTAATAAACTATAGTGCAGAAATAACACAAAACAAAAGGCTAAAATTGATTTTAATTATTTCTAACTTACTTAGAAAATATCTGTTGACGCATTAGATTTTGCATAAAATAATCAGTGCGCACCCAGTATTTCTAGAATAAATTTTCGAAAAAGGAAATTGGGGGGACGCCTATCTAGAAGTCTTAAAATAGATGCATATATAATTAAAATTGTAAGAATTGCTAATTAATTATATTCGACATTGGTTTACAAACTTATACAAAAAAAGATGAGCACAGGTTTCGACTCGACACTATTCTTGCTGACTGTTAATGATAAAGAATAAGTTCCTTAACAATTAAAATTTATTGCACACAAAAATAAAATGTAACTCCTACTTTTTTTAACAGCATGCGATCAGCCAATCATCCCTGGAAAAATCACTAAGTACTGCGACGTGATATCTTCGCATTACGGATACGACAAAGCCTCCAACTCGTGCGTGAGTTTCCTGGACACCGGTTGCCCAGCAAACAATAACAACTTCCGCTCTAAGGCAGCGTGCGAAGAAGCATGCGTTAATTAGAACTGAAAGTTTCAGTTTACTAAATCCCCTTCGGATACTCTTTTAATTTGTTCGCGCCAAAAAAATCGTGAGTGAAAAAATGTTGGTAGCTGTCGGAGTAACTAAATACTAAGATCGCTTACTGACAAGAAAAAATATTAAACAAATTTATAATAAATTTATTATCCCATGATGTGTTGGTATTCTTGTTTACTATGGAAGACACCTAACCTGCTAGTTAGTTTAAGTAGTCTTTCCAGGAACTTGTGCACGGAGAATTGTTTTATTTATAACTATAATACCGTTTAAAGATTAATATGTTCTTACATTTCTCTTTGTTGTAGTTATCTTTTAACGTATATCTTCACTTTCTATTTCGTTTTGAAATTTTTGACTTATTCTACTAACGTCTTTTATAATGAATAAATATCGCAATATTTTTTATACTGGACAGAAAACAACATTAAAATCAGTTTAGTCCTTTTTGAGTTTAGCATGAAGGTACAAACAAACTTTATATTGTTGCAACAATGTTCTAACGATTTATAGTTTGATTTCCTATTTCTCTTGAAAGGTTCTGTATAAGTAATAATTAATGCAATATTTTATATTATGAGGTAAGTGAAAATAGTTACCATATAATTCAGAATTAAAAATAAAACAGTTTCATTGGAGTGCATAATTAACGTTTCCTCGAGATTTTGGATTTCTCAATTAATCGATAGGCCGTCGGTATTTGTCATGATTCTGAATAATGTAGTGCTCAGCGATACAAGACATAAATGACATTACACAGCTAACAAAACAGTTACGTAAATGTCGATATTTCTGATAATTCGATGATAAAAAGCTGATTTCAAATTTAGTGCAACTTTATAAAAGTAATTAAACTCATCCGTACTCAAGTTCTAACACAGATAAGCAGTATCCTCTTTTTCAATATAATTATAGTCTAACTTTCGCATAAATAATTTCTAAATTAACAAAAAGACATGAAATCCCACCAAAAACATTAAAATGCAAAAAAACGCCCTCTACCCACCAACCCACGTCCTCATCAAAATCATTTAAAAATGATGAAAAATAAAAATATATATCGCTGGAAATCCAAATCATGATTCAGACATAATTAACGTACAATAAAGCCAAGTTTTTTATTCAGTGATACTTAAATTTGACTTGCAGTTTTAGAACTGAAAAAAAACGAGGCACTTACCTATGGTAACATTACTAAAACAATGGTATCCTTGTTAATTACATGATACTAGACAATACTCATGAAAGCGTACACGTTAACGAAGACAGAGAAACAGCTATATGTATAGCTGAATTGAATTTTAAAAACGTAATTTGATCGGGCGTGATACTTTTAAGGTTAGAAAGAACAAAAATGTACGAGTGACAAGTGTAAATTGACAATATTAACCCATTAACTGCCAAATGTTTGTTTCGAATTTTTTGTTTTGAAATTTGAAATTTTTCGAAGGTATTGAAAGGTATCGAAAGGTTTTGAAAGGAAATTCCAAAATCCCCAAATGGGGATCGTGGCAGTTAATGGAAATATAGAAATATAGAAATATAGAAATATTATAATCCGTCGAGTTCCGGAATAAATATAACATGACGTAAAATTACGCCAGTTGTTACCAGTTTTAGATTTAAAAATAACGTAGGATTACGTCAGCGGCTGCGCATATGGTAACATACCTATCCGGCTTATAATCGCCGAGAAATGTATTTGGAATAAGGTGATCGTGTCGAGGTCAATCTGGGAATTCCCGGGGCATCCCCGATAGAAAGGAAATAACGTCGATAATTAGGGCAACTGCTATTGCCATTCCATATGCACATAACTTAACAGTTACAGTTAGAATGAAAAGTATGCGTTCAATGATCAATTAAAAGTAAATACACGCAATAATATTAGTGTTATAAGTCTAGATTTTGTTTCTTATGTTTCTTTAAGCTACATAAATTTATTAGTTAATAATTATAATGATTTAGTGAATAAGTTAACCAATTCTGCACAGAGAAAAATAAGTTTATGTATTATTGCACACGTAATACATTCAGAAGCATTATTTTAAATAATAAATAATAAATAATTAATACTTGGTATTCTCTCCTTTTCCTGACATACTATTTATAAGATTTTCGATGTAGTCTTAACTAATGCATTTAAAAATTGATTGAAAATTTACATAAAAATACAAAGTACAAAAAAATTAAGTGTATAACTATAATATTATTCAAGTAAACTGTTGTCACAACAATTCCTACTACAAACTCCACTGGAAAAAATAGATTAAGTACTTAAAAGCTGATTCCATCCGTAGACAAAATATAAACAAAAATCTTACCCGTCAGTAATTAGAGCGCTAACGAAACAATTCTCACACACATTCGAATTCATAATCCACTCGAAATGTGTGTGCAAAAGTTGATTTGAAGACTGCCGATTTTTGCAGAGAGCAAAAATAATTTTGGAGAATGTGGGGTTATATCGAGCAAGTTGTGTGGGTGCGTGTGTGAGGAGACTTGCAGACGTTTAAGGTCAAGTCATCAGAGATCACCGGTTCGAGCTAGCCAGCCACGGATAAAACAAGTTTATCTGAACTTATCCGTGTGGTCCGGTAATTAATTTGAATACTCCCACCTTGCATGAATAAGCAAATAATAGGAAAATAATATTAAAGTAGCATAACCTTAAATTAAATTGGATATTTAACTCAAATAAATTGTGTATTTGTTTACTGTCATATAAAGTGCACAATTATTAGTGATATCGAGTAGATACAGTGACTCGCATTAATATTCGACTTATACAGTTGTTTGTAATAGTATTAAATAATGAATTATTACTTTACTAAATACACATACATGTTTTACCGAATTAAGAGTGCTGTTAAAGTATCATAACGTTAACATAAAAGTGGTATTTAACATAATCTATTTTTTAATTTATATAAAATTGTTGCATCTACATAGTGGTTGGTCATACAACGTACGTACAATGATTCGCATCAATATTCAGATGCGATTGTGTTCAAAATATTATTGTCGTGTCCATTTATTTATAATAACATTAATTAATGCATTATTTCCTATTGAATGGATTCAGGCATATATTACAGTTTGTATAAACTAAAGCATGCAGAAAATTTAGGTCGCAAACATATTCGGATACATATGCTACGTTTAATGTGTATTTTAGCGGAACGGAAAGATGAAATACATTATTTGACAAAGCTTTTATCTTTATTACCTGCAATTGAGGTCATCGAGTATGATAAAGAAGACGTTCTTTCGTTCTGCATTAGTTGAAAATATATTAACGACATATTGTTAAAAAATGTTTTCACCCATTACTTATTTATTTGGAATACGAACATTTACGCCACGTTAATGTGTCATGTATCATTGCTTTTTTGTTCATTGCTTTTGATTAATTGCAAGCAATTTATATTTCGTCAAAGATAGTTACAGGTTTCTGGTTGTTATTTATTTGTACGAAGAGTTGTTATATTGTTTAATGTATTTTTTTGTTCTGATAACCGACATTTTATTCTTTGTAAACAAAACAATGATTTCCTATATTTTTACTGATAAATTCTAACAAATATACATATGTTAATTTGTAAATATTTCTAGAATCGTTAGTATGGATTTATCATATCCAACAATCGATTCTGACACCGTCCCTAATCACAAATTTGTAAAATTTGTATTTTCAAAGACAAAACAAGATTATTTATTCAATTACGACAGGTTTTCAAAATTCAATACTTCCGTGTGCGCCACGTGTCAGTTTATTTTTATCTGCTTCAATGTATGTAAAGACAATCAATGTGAAGTCATCGACATTTCGTCGCATCAATTATAATCAAACATAACGTTAATTGCCGTTTTTCATAAATGGTTTTATTAAAGGATTACTCACAATAAAAATAACCACTCAGAAGACTACGCACTCAGCACTGAAAATACTCGCAATCAGTTGATATTAAACAATGAAAAATCGACATTGTTTACTCAGCTTTCCTTCGGAGAAATTGAGTATGCACGACATATATCGACTTATTATTAAAATGAGTCATCTTCGAAAATAATAGCTCCTAAAACAAGTTATCGATACGCACACGCACGAGTGAATTTTAGCTGGTCGTAATTCGTAGATAGCAGGACTTCCGCTTCCGCCACAGACTAGACTAGTCATGCAAGGAAGCCAATGAAATATTCAAAAGGCTGCAAGGATATTAAAAATGGAACACAGCCATAAGCATGTCGAGGATTTCTTCGTGTTCGAGTAATAAAATCAAAAAATGAAAAATAAAACGAAAAATAAAAAATAACGTTTTTGGAACGTTTTTGGAACGTGCGATAGAGACATTCGCGTTTTTGGGATGCCCACAAATGTCCCAAAAACTTTTCACGTACTTTTAACAGATGTCCAATGTTACAAGAAACATATAAAACATATCCAAAATACATATCTAAATACTTCCTTTATACGTGAATGATAGGATTTTCAATATATATTACTATACTATATTCTAAAACTATTTCAAAATGTTAATTCACTAAAACAATGTTTGCTTTGGAGAAAACATCCAATTTCGAGGTTATATATGTATACTATTGGAAACACGTGCAATTATTAAACAACTGTACATAAAAGGCATTTTATTGCAATGAATATTTCTTTCAACCAAATTTTTCTCGGTTGATTAAACGTGACATGTGCGGCAATGATAACTTTGTTGTGACAAGCCGCACGGCCTTGTTTGCAGCCAGCACTGGCATCGGGGGTTTCCTGAACTCCGCGCGGTTGAGTATTTAACATGGCCACTCTGCCTCGATCGAACACTGTCTTGCAAAACCTCGCAGAAACATGAGTATCCGTTCGGCTATCTTCCTCCTGTTCGCAGTATGCTGCGTAGTGCTGCAGGTTTCTGCCGTAGACGATGCCGCTAAAAATCGTACGTATATTAATTATGTACCTTTTATTGTTGAATTGAGAGAAGAATTCATAGATATACATTAAAATATAATTTTATATAATTTAAACACTATAATGCGGAAGTAACAAAAAGAAAAATTCAAAATTGATTTATATGTTTGTAAGATTTATTTAGATGCAAATATATTAGAAATACTTTTTCCATGTTACGTGCAATATTTAATTATAGAATTATTAGAACGTTATTGGCGGGAAATCAAGTGTACATGCATGAACTTAAGCTATTATGCATTACAATACAGCTTGGCTTACATTAATAAACTATAGCGTAGAAGTAATAAAAAACAAAAGGCTGCAATTGATTTACATGTTAGGGTTTGATATGCTTTATTCGTTACATGGAAAAGTTCCAAGTTTTACAATAAATTCGGGATTGATTCAGTGTAGACTAACACATAGCAGTTGATATCTAATAAACTCTACAATATGATGGATAAAGAAAGTATTCACACCCCTTTTTGTTGGAGTAAATTTTGACACGGGAGAATGTTTCTTAAAAAAAAACAAATTTTCACACCTGGAGTGCAAAAATATAAACAAAATGTAATGTTTTAAGTTTATAAAATATATTAGACGTTTTGTACAACAAATCACGATTTACGGTACCCATTGTAGGTCAGTCCATTTTTATTTAAACAGATGATACAATTTTTTTCGAAAGTAATTTTTGTTTTTAACGAAATGGCAGCCTTTTAACCTTAAAAATCATTTTCTCACCCTATAAAAGTACATGTATTCATTTTCAAGGGTGTGCAAATACTTTTTTTTATCAATTGTGAATTCTACAAAAGTTACAATGGTTTCGATATGTGAAAGTCTAATTCCATTTCTTGATTTCCAACAGCATGCGATGATCCCATAATTCCCGGGACAATCTCGAAGTATTGCGATGTCATCTCGTTCCACTACGGATACGAGAAATCATCCAACACGTGTGTACCGTTCAAGTACACCGGCTGCAGAATGGGAACCGAAAACAATTTCAGAACTAAAGAAGAATGTGAACGAACCTGTGTTCAGAGTAGTTAGAATTGAAAGCTTTGCTACGAATTACTAAGTGTTCGGATCATCGTTTACAATCTATTAAATCACTTCCGATGTTCCTTTACTTTATTCACACAAAAACCAATCGTTAGTGAAAACACTTTATAAGTCGTCGAAGTAACTAATACTAAGATGGCTTATTGTTTGACTGACAACAAAAAATATTATGTAAACTTTCAATAAATATATTACCCACTTATGTGTTTTTATTTTTATTCATTATGGAACGCACTAGTTTGATATTTACAAAAGTAATCCTTCGAGGAATTTGGTTTGGATGGAGAATTATTTTTGTTCTAACTATAATACCATTTAAAAAATAATATGTTGTTGCAATCATTCAATACGATTTGCCATTCCTTTCGAAATATTGTCATTGCTTTTGCAACAGGAACATAGTTTATGCCAAAAACAGTATCAAAATTATTTAGTTCGCATAGACTATTTTTATTGAGAGATAATAAAACACTTCGACGATTAGTCCCATCAAGAACAAAGGACTGTAAAGAATGTTAGTCCAAAATTGAGTACGAGAGATTTCTTAATGCGGAGACTTTAGCAGAATTCATAGGTACACTTTTGTTTTTCCTCTTGAAACCTTTATTGAGTTTAACATTGCAAAATAGAAACAATTCCGATTCACTAGCGGGTTTTTCTAGGGTCTCCACTTCCTCGTCGGCTGTAACACTTTTCCGGTTCGACTTTTCTTCCTTCCTAACCATCAACCCGCCAACCTCATTAAAATCATTTAAAAATGATCAAAAATAGAAATGTATATGACTGGAAAACGAAAGCCAAGTTAAAATAAAAAAATAGCTCTACATTAAAATGTAAGAAAATGCGCCAAGTAGCAGTTGGATTTCCCCCAAAATTGAAATATAACAAAAAAGATAATAGATATCATACAAGAAAGCCAAGTTCTCATTCAAAGATACCTCGATTTAACTCACATTAGCAATTAATAATAAATTAACAATAAATTAGCGATTAACAATAAAAAAAACTTGGCATGTGCGCGCTTCATTGCGAGGTAAAAAGACAATGGGAAACTGATTCAAACCCAAAACTGACTTTACTACAATTTAATTTCTTTAAAAGTTTTTTTTAGCAATATTACCAGAGCAAGTGCCTCGAATGAAGGGCGCACACGCCAAGTTTTTTTTATTGTTAATCGCTAATTTATTGGTAATTTAGTATTAATTGCTAATGCGAGTTAAATCGAGGTATTTTTGAATGAAAACTTGGCTTTCTTGTATGATATCTATTATCTTTTTTGTTATATTTCAATTTTGGGGGAAATCCAACTGCTACTTGGCGTATTTTCTTACATTTTAATGTTTTTGGACGGATTTCATGTCTTTTTGTTAGTTAATGCTTTACAATAAAGACAATCAAATTTCTAATTATTTATCAATGTTTCAATTTGGTGGGAAAATCAAACTGCTACTTGGCGAATTTTTGTACAATTTAATGTTTGTAATAGCTCTATTGTCTTCGCTTTCGATCATTACCACCGAATGGGTGCATAAGAAATGACATTGTTGCTGACAAAGAAATACAAGAAAAAACAACAACATTACTACATGCTTGTTCGTGGATTGATTTCGAGTACACGTGCTGAGACATACAAGTCGCGAATGACATCATGCGCGCCTCGAAAATCAACACCAGATTTCTCTGGGGACTCGGCAGAGTCTTGCGCGAAGTAGTAGTATGTACAGGGTGAGTCAGTTGCCTTTGTATCGCCAGTGATGAATATAAAATGGTATAATTATACGGTGTAGAGCAATTTTAATATAAAGGAATATTTACCGAGTCTTTTCCACGCACTGATATTTATTTATAATATCAAATTGTACCAATAATGGAAATAATTGGAACTCGAGTGTGAAGGGGATGATTAAAAGGCAAGTGACTCACCCTGTATTAGCCAACCGAGTATACTTATTCCGAACCGTAACGGCTTTCGATTGATATAAAACTTTCATCGTAATTTCTAGAAAATGTTTTACAGCTCAAAAGATTAACTTATAAATTTTCTATTTCATTGTGTATTTTTCTGAATTCAATGCGCCACGAAACAAGCGGAGTCAGAAGAAGACTTGAAAGTGTACTTTTGACAGTGCTGACATTGGTGGTAAAAGGCTGTGGTGACCGGTGGCGGTGTCTTGTTTACTTCGGTAAAGATGTGGTTATGCGTTGGTTGGTTATGTGACGCATTTAGATATTCATCGCTTTGATTGGATTGAGAGAACGAAAGGAAATGTTAATGTACCAGGGATTATTTGGAAAATCAAATCAAATAACGGTAAGGATACATATATACAGAGAATAGGTTATAAGTTGTCAAAATTGTCAAGTGCGTAGCTTATTTAAGGATGTACAGGGTGATTCAGTTGCCTTTGAATCGCCAATGATGGATATAGGCCGTTGAAAATGGTATAATTATACGGTGTTGAGTAATTTTAATATAAAGGAGTATTTACCGAGTCTTTTTCACGCACTGACATTTATTTATAATATCAAATTGTACCAATAATGGAAATAATTAGAACTCGAGTGTGAAGGGAATGATTAAAAGGCAAGTGAATCACCCTGTACATATGAGAGGTACAATCGTAGACAAAAGTATGCGAAATTCAAAATCCTTAAATATCTACTCGCCACGTGCAGGAAACATAGGAAACAAATGAGACAAATGATAGCTAACATTACATATTTACTCGTAGAAAGCTATTTTTCACTTTCCCAACGGTCTTGTCACTAAATTTACGATTTTTCTGATTTACACAACAAAACTTTTAATGGTAAAAATGCCTTGAATTCAACTTAGTAACGTGCAAATATTTTCGAATCGACGTACAAAATTATACGTCGTACGAAGTCAGTGACTATGTTCGTATGCTGTGTTTCTTACTTCCACTCAGGAGCTACAGATTAGTCTCAGTTGCTTAGCTGATTCCAACGATACCGCACTTCCATAGCATGTCAAGCTTCAAACCGTTTGGAAGGCGAAGTTTTTATAGTTAATAATTAATTTCTACAAAACGATATTGTGAAACATAATGAATTTTTGTACAGGCTTTCGGTTGTTCATAAGTTATGCGTACAAAAAAATTCAGGAAGTTGACACTGTTTTTTCAACATTTTTTTTTTGCTATTTCGCTCAACGAAAGTGCTTTCCCCATAAGAACGCGTGTAAAATCAGTGGAATTTCAAATCGTAATAACTCAATAACGGTTCAGTGAATCGCTTTGAAACTTTTTGTGACACTTCGAAAAGGGAAAGAGAACAACGTCATCAATTTTTATCAATTTGGCACTGTTTTGAAATGGGACCAATACATCCATAAGAAGCACTTTAGTCAAAGAGCTGCATTTTAGTAAGTTAATAATTATTACCATTTATTTATAATTCAGAGGCATGCTAGTAAACAGTACTTTAGCTTGAGTAATACTTCTGCCATGCACTTGACAATTTTGATACACCAGAATTAGACTATGTATGAAGATATGGCATGTCTAATGTAATTTGTAAAGTATTATGCTGAATCATGTGCTATTTAAATATGTGCAAGCTATTTACAATTAGCATTCGTTTACTGAATTTTAACTCTTCAATCAAAGTGCTTTTGATTAATATGCTCTTGACAACTTTGTATGCCATGTGAAGTTTTTTGATGGACTGAAATATTGTTCCACTTAATAATTTATAAGTTATTTCTTTTGGATTGTCAAAATTGTCAACTACATAGGTCAAGGAATGTTTCAGCGACAGATTCAAATTTTAATATAAGTAAGGAATGATTACAATCATATGTAATTTTGAGGAATATGAACAAATGATTACCAATCATATTTAACTAACTTTTTAAATATTTCTGAATTAGTACTCCTGCTTTAGAATTATCAATGGTTGGTCTGCCTTTAATTATTAAACTGAATACATTTAAAGTTATGAGTAATAAGAAACCACTAAAAAGGGGTGATATCCGTCGAAAAACATTTAAATGTAAAAAAGACACTAAGTCGTAGTTTAGTTTCATCTAAAAGATGATTATTCTTGTTTTAAATTTTGCAAAAAAATATAGATATTATAGTACAAGAAATCCAAGTTCTTGTAGCTCTAACAATAAGAAAAAATTTGCTATGTGCGCGTTTACTCAACGCACTTGCTATAGTATTAGTCATTCAATTCGCTTTTCCGGAAGGCAATCAGCATAATGGGACCAGTTGTACATTATACGAGAATTGATCCTCGAGTTAGAATCAGGTAGTTCAGCACAACAACTGGTTTATGATCGGGACGGTATGGGAGGTGTTCGAGCAGGTACGTGAAGCGATGATGGTAGTTCTCTGACCGACCGACCGGTTGCCGTCAGTGAAGCCAGCTTCAATAAAGGTCCATACGCTTTAAGACCTACGGTGTGCGTAGCGTTCGACCGTACTACACGTGGGTCCATAAACGACGTTAGATTCTGCTGAGCCGGCCGCCGGTAACGGGCGGGATCTGACTCGGGCTATCGATAACTACGATACGAAAGTGATAAATACCCCGACTCTGATTTGATTGTTATCTTTGACTAAGGAACTCTATTCATTCTTATCTCTATTTGGCCACGAACTGGTGAAGGTATGATTGCTATTTTGCGGGAGGACCCTGCAGAACCATACGAATCTCCAAATATCGTGAGTTAACAATTATTTTAAGTTTGAATCCTGGAAATGTTTAAGAGAATCTAATTAGAAATCTTAGAATGTTAAAAAAATGTTAATAATAGTTAAAAGTTGCAAAAAGAGAGCGCCAACAGCACGCGGTGTTCCCAGGCGGTCACCCATCCAAGTACTGACCGCGCTCAACCCCGTTTAACTTCGGTGATCGGACGAGAACCGGTGAATTCGGCGTGATATGGCCGTTGGCTGAAAGTAATAGTCTTTCAATCCGGTTGTACATTATACGAGAATTAGTCCTCGAGTCAGAATCAGGTAGTTCCGCATAACGACTGGTTTATGGTAGGGATGGTACGGGAGGGGTTCGAGCCGGTACGTGAGGCGATAGCGGTAGTCCCCTGACCGTCCAACCGGTTGCCCTCAGCGAAGCTAGGTCAATAAAGGTCCATACGCTTTACGACCTACGGTGTGCGTAGCGTTCCACCGTACACGTGGGTCATAAATGACATTAGAATTCTGCCCAACCGGCCGCCGGTTATGGACAGGATCAGATACGGTCTTTAGAGAACTATGGTACAAAAGCGGCACATGCTTCGACGCTGCTTTGATTATTGTCTTTGACTAAGGAACTCTATTAATTCTTATCTCTATTTAGCCACAAACTGGTAAAGATATGATTGCTATCTGGCAAGACGACGCTGAAGAACCACGCGAATTCCATAATGTCTTAAGCAAGTTGTATATACGACGGTTGCATGTTTGTTTAAAAGAACAATCATATAACGTAACATTAACTTTGACTCTTGGAAATGTTTAAGAGAATACAATTGGAGATCTTAGAATGTTAAAAAATGTTGATAATAGTTGAAATTTGCAAAAAGAGAGTGGCGCCAACAGCACGCGGTGTTCCCAGGCGGTCACCCATCCAAGTACTGACCGCGCTCAACCCCGTTTAACTTCGGTGATCGGACGAGAACCGGTGAATTCGGCGTGATATGGCCGTTGGCTGAAAGTAATAGTCATTCAATCCGCTTTTGCGGAAGGCAATCATCATAATGAGATTGGTTATACATTGTACGAGAATTGGTACTTGTGTCAGAATCAGGTAGTTCCGTATAACGACTGGTTTATAGTAGGGATGGTACGGGAGGGATTCGAGCAGGTAAGTGAGGCGGTGGCGGTAGTCTCCTAACCGTCCGACCGCTTACCCTCAGTAAAGCCAGGTTCAATAAAGGTCGGTACGCTTTAAGACCTACGGTGTGCGTGGCGTTCGACCGCACACGTGGGTCCGTAAAGGACATTAGAATTCTGCCCGTCGGCCTATGCGACGGTTTCATTTTAAAAGAACAATCCGTAACATTAACTTTGACTTATGGAAATGTTTAAGAGAATATAATTGGAAATCTTAGAATGTTAAAAAAATGTTGATAATAGTTGAAACTTGCAAAAAGAGAGCGCCAACAGCACGCGCTTAGCCCCGTTCAACTTCGGTGATCGGACGAGAACCAGTGAGTTGTTCAATTTTTAAGTCGGTTATTGTTTGCCACCATAAAAATAATACATAGTATTTATCACAATAAACTAACGATTTGATAATTACATTTTTGTTTTAAACTTAATAGCCACATAGGGCTCTCTAAGTTATAACTTAATTGTGCTTAGGTCAAAACGTTTTGAGGTTTCTTTTTGTATTGGACTCTTATCCATTAGAATTCGGTGTTTTGACCCAGAAACATAATATGGTTTACTTTGGCTCGGGGTAAACCACACGGGGTTTCTTATGACTAGTTGGGACTTATATTCTTACACTAAATATACTTAAATATTCCTACCTATATACATATTTACAGGTTGATGCGTTTTCAGTGTGCATACACTGTCCGAAGGTTGGTCATGCCCCTTCCTATTATTTAGAAGGCCTTGGGTTTTCGAACCAAGGCAATTTCGCAAGAAACATTTTTACTGTGTTTTGGAATTCGCAGTTTAGGATATTAGTTTGCTTTTATCATATGTAAATTCATATGGTTTATATTCGAGGGCGTCGCAAGCCTTCCTTCTCCTAGCGTGATATATGATCGAGATTTTCGTGTGTTGGTCTTGGATGTAGCTATCCTTGTCTAAGTAGATGAATCCTTCAGGATGGATTAATCCCGTTTGCCGAGCTTTTTCTAAGTACGGTTCAAGTAGGAGTACTACTCCGTTAATAAGATTATTTGACTTGATACTTAGAGTCGATGCAAAATGTGTCCTAGTTAATTTTATAATGTGTAGATCTATTCTTGTATAGTTTGTTTTATTATATACAAACAGATTACTGTTGTTGATTGTATGTTCTTTATCCTTGAAGCATAGTATGTTTAGAGCCGCTCTGATGATTTTTCTTTCGAAAATACTCGGTTTTTCCATAAGGTGGGGTTTTAGGTTGAACCAAACAGGGCAGGCGTACGTGAGTCTGGGGCGTATTAGTACTTTGTAGGCTAGTCGCTTTACTTTTCTCTTAATATGTTTCGAGTAGAATAATCTGCGCAATTGTTTCCACACTGATTCTACTTTTTGTAATAAATTTTCTACGTGGTTTGTGAAAGAGAATCTTTCCGTGAAAAGTACTCCCAGGTATTTAAATCTTTTTTCGTTTTTGATATTGATAGTATCTTGTTCTGGATGTTTGAGATGAAAATTGTTATATTTTCGACGGGTGTTTTGGATACTTTGTATGATGGGAGGCGGAATACAATGGATTCACGTTTCTCATTATTTATTTTCAGTTTCCAAGCATTGCAGTAGAGGAATATTTTTTTTAAACTGTTTTGTACTACGTTTTGCGCTACTTGAGGATTTTTCTTAGTGGTATAAATGATTAAATCAGCTGCAAACGTTATCGCGTTACAGCCAGAGTTTGCATTTAATACGAACAGGTTTAGTATGTCCGAGAAAAATATATTGAATAAGATGGGGGAATTTATGGTTCCTTGTTCGAGACCGTTATCTATCGAAAATACTTTATTGCAGGTGTGCGAGTTGATTGCCATCTCGTATATCATCTTTAGGAGTGACGTTTGAAGAAACTCTTTCTTGTATAATTTATAAATTAACCCCGTGAGCCAGACGGTATCTGAAAATAATTCTCTTTCGAATGCCGAAATTGAACTAAGTTGAGTGTGATCAGTAAT
This sequence comes from Ectemnius cavifrons, assembly GCA_964023945.1. Lineage (NCBI taxonomy): Eukaryota > Metazoa > Arthropoda > Insecta > Hymenoptera > Crabronidae > Ectemnius > Ectemnius cavifrons. The sequence continues at coordinate 3,776,709 of OZ030388.1, forward strand.
TGAATAAGCGACCATATCTGGAAACACTTCGTGCTGTTGGTAACAACCTGTTTGCAATTTTGACAACCGAGAATTGCTTCAGTGTTCCCTACAATGAAAGATATCTATACCGATTTATATTTCATTAAATGGATCTTATGAAGTGTTGAAGGTAACAACTGGTATATACTTATTTTTTTAAGTAAACGTACAAATGTCAGATATAAAATGTACAACTTGCTCAGGAGCTTTCGAGAACATTTACGGTTCCTCACGGTTATCTTGGAAAAAGTCAACTATAAACATTCCACTCTTTGTGGCCAGATAGAGATAAGAACAGAGGACTTGCCACCTATTGCACCTTAGTTCTTTAAAGATCCAATCTGACTCTATCGACAACTGGTGGTCGGTTGGGCAGAACTCTCGTACCACTTAAACGCATATGGTACATACACTCACAAGCTACGCCCTCGGTCGGTTTTAGCGTGAGACCTTTATGGAAGATGACCCTACTGACGGTAATCGGTCGGCCGGTAAGGAGGATGCCGTCTTGACCTCACCGAGGTACTGCTCGAACCCCTCGGTATTACACCGACCCTATCATGAATTAATGCTTACCTGATTCCGGCTTCAGTACATACATACTATGCCTAGGACTATGTATCACCAGACACATGTTTATGATGATTGCCTTCGGGAAAAGCGTATTGAACGACTACTACTTTCAGCCAACGGCCATATCACGCCGAATTCACCGGTTCTCGTCCGATCACCGAAGTTAAACGGGGTTGAGCGCGGTCAGTACTTGGATGGGTGACCGCCTGGGAACACCGCGTGCTGTTGGCGCTCTCTTTTTGCAAATTTCAACTATTGTCAACATCTTTTTAACATTTTAAAATTCCCAAGTGTATTCTCTTAGACATTTCCAAGAGTCAAAGTTAATGTTACGTTATATAATTGTTCTTTTAAACAAACATGAAACTGTCGTGCATACAACTTGCTCAAGATATTTTGGGATTCGTGTAGTTCTTCAGCGTCCTCACGCCAGATAGCAATCATATCTTCACCAATTCGTGACCAGGTAGAGATAAGAATAAATAGTGTTTCTTATTTCGTACCATAGTTCTCTAAAGACTGAATCTGATCCTATTCATAACCGACGGCCGAGTCGGCAGAATTCTAATGTTGTTTACGGACCCACATGTGCGGTCGAACGCCACGCACACCGTAGGTCGTAAAGCGTACGGACCTTTATTTGACCCGGCTTCAGTGAGGGCAACCGGTCGGGTGGTCAGGGGACTACCGCCATCACCTCACGTACCTGCTCGAACACCTCCCGTACCGTCGCCACCATAAACCAGTCGTTATGCGGCACTACCTGATTCTGACTCGAACACCACTTCTCGTACAATGTACAATCGGTCTCATTATGATGATTGCCTTCCTGAAAAGCGGATCGAACGACTACTACATTCAGCCAACGGCCATATCACGCCGAATTCACCGGTTCTCGTCCGATCACCGAAGTTAAACGGGGTTGAGCGCGGTCAGTACTTGGATGGGTGACCGCCTGGGAACACCGCGTGCTGTTGGCGCCACTCTCTTTTTGCAAGTTTCAACAATTGTAAAAAATTGTTTAACACTAGGACTTCTTTTTTTTGCAAAAAATTTGAAGATCAGCTAAACTGCTTCCCTAGAAGAACTAGGGATAAGTAGCATGGGATTGCACGGTACTGGCTGTCTTGTTAAAACCGGATCGAACGACTACTACTTTCAGCCAACGGCCATATCACGCCGAATTCACCGGTTCTCGTCCGATCACCGAAGTTAAACGGGGTTGAGCGCGGTCAGTACTTGGATGGGTGACCGCCTGGGAACACCGCGTGCTGTTGGCGCCACTCTCTTTTTGCAAGTTTCAACAATTGTAAAAAATTGTTTAACACTAGGACTTCTTTTTTTTGCAAAAAATTTGAAGATCAGCTAAACTGCTTCCCTAGAAGAACTAGGGATAAGTAGCATGGGATTGCACGGTACTGGCTGTCTTGTTAAAACCGGATCGAACGACTACTACTTTCAGCCAACGGCCATATCACGCCGAATTCACCGGTTCTCGTCCGATCACCGAAGTTAAACGGGGTTGAGCGCGGTCAGTACTTGGATGGGTGACCGCCTGGGAACACCGCGTGCTGTTGGCGCTCTCTTTTTGCAACTTTCAACGATTATCAAAATTTGTTTAAGATTCCAAGATTTTTAATTATATTTTCTTAAACATTTCCAAGAGTCGAAGTTAATGTTACGTTATCTGATTGTTCTTAACAAACATGACATCATCGCATATCTGAGGGCCACCGGTCAGATGGTTAGAAGACTACCGCCACCACCTCACGTACCTGCTCGAACACCTCCCGTACCGTCTCCATCATAAACCAGTCGTTATGCGGAACTACATGGTTCTGACTCGAAGACCAATTCTCGTACAATGTACAACCGGTCTCAGTATGATGATTGCCTTCCTGAAAAGCGGATCGAACGACTATTACTTTCAGCCAACGGCCATATCACGCCGAATTCACCGGTTCTCGTCCGATCACCGAAGTTAAACGGGGTTGAGCGCGGTCAGTACTTGGATGGGTGACCGCCTGGGAACACCGCGTGCTGTTGGCGCTCTCTTTTGCAACTTTCAACGATTATCAAAATTTGTTTAAGATTCTCAGATTTCTAATTATATTTTCTTAAACATTACCAAGAGTCGAAGTTAATGTTACGGATTGTTCTTTTAAAATGAAACCGTTGCATATGTGAGGGTAACCGGTCGGGCGGTCAGGGGACTACCGCCATCGCCTCACGTACCTGCTCGAACACCTCCCATACCGTCCCGATCATAAACCAGTCGTCATGCGGAACTACCTGATTCTGACTCAAGTGCCAATTCTCGTACAGTGTACAACCGGTCTCATTATGATGATTGCCTTCCTGAAAAGCGGATCGAACGACTACTACTTTCAACCAACGGCCATGTCAGACCGAATTCACCGGTTCTCGTGTCGCAAGTTCAGAATTTCCTTGGATAAAGAAATTTCAAAAAATTCCTTCTTGATCCTGAATGGTCTCCAGCAAGGAGCAATTAATTCCCCCATATTATTTAGCCTATATTTTTCAGATCTACTAAAGCTATTCCATTTCAACTCAGGCACAAGCTGTACCGCACTTGCTTTTGCAGACGATCTAATAGTTTACACTAGCAACACAAAGTCCACAGAAGCCCAGATTACACTCCAAAACAAATTTAACAATATTGCCGATTACTGTAAAAATTGGAAATTACAAATATACGCGAATAAATGCGAAACAATTTTATTCAGACTACCGGCCCATAAATTAAACAAGAATGTCCGGAAAAATTGGAAAACCTTTCGAATCAATAATCCACATGATCCCCTCACTTCTATACCACATAAAAGCAATGTGAAGTACTTAGGTATGCATCTTACAGAGAAATTCGATCACAAAATCCATGTCCTCACACTTCTCTTTAAAGCTTAAAAGGCATGGAGGAAAATAGTCCGCGTATTCCACTCACCATATATCAATTTATCAGTAAAAATATTAGCGTACAAGACCTATATAAGACCAATTCTGACATACGCGAGCCCGATCTGGTTCAATATCAAACCATATATCGTAGAGAAACTGCGCTGCTTTGAAAGAAAAATTTTTCGTGCGGCAACAGGCTTATTCAAACCACTTGATCCCGATATGCCATTCATATACATAGGCAACAACCATTTATACAACATGGCCAACTGTTCACGAATTGACATCCATATAATCAAACTTGTAAGAACATATTTCGCAACAGCCATATCGAATAATACCAATAATTTAATAAAAGGGGAAGCGCTACAGTTGGATCTGTATCTAGAAAAACCCAGACTGTCGGGAATAATACCCCCGGAGGCCTTCATTTACCTTGACACGAAAGGTTTCATACAGGATTGCGCCACAAGAGTGCCAATCATTTACCACACAAAGAGAAAGAAAGCGAGTAACGCCTTACTGTACAAGCCTGCTGAAGTGATTCACGATGCCAGTAGTTTGGTCTTTAATACGGATTTACCGTCCATAGATGTGCAAAAAGACGATAATTTCAGATCATCCATATGCTCATCACCTCAGCACATTTCATTCATTTCATTACATCTCATTACATTTCACATCAACGCCTCACATTTATTTCTATTTGTTTTGTTTTGTTTTGTTTTGTTTTGTTTTGTTTACATCTCTTCACACTTCATTACACTTCATTAGTTTAAACACAGATAAGATAATTTAACTCAGTTTTTATACGTCGCCCACCGAATTCAATTTTTTTCTGAGTTTTACTTTCATCTACTTACTCTTAATTTTATATCGCAGCTTTTGCTAAAATTATCTCATAAAGCGTATCCTAGAGAAGTTCCTGTAACCATTAGGATAAGATCTAAGGACCAAAACCTATTCTTTGTTTATTGAGAATTAAAAACAACAATTTTGTATGGGTATGGAATAAACGATTTATAAAAAAAAAAAATCACCGGTTCTCGTCCGATCACCGAAGTTAAACGGGGTTGAGCACGGTCAGTACTTGGATGGGTGACCGCCTGAGAACACCGCGTGCTGTTGGCGCTCTCTTTTTGCAACTTTCAACGATTGTCAACATCTTTTTACCATTCTAAGATCTCCAATTGCATTCTCTTAAACATTTCCAAGAGTCAACGTTAATGTTACGTTATATGATTGTTCTTTTAAACAAACATGCAACCGTCGTACATACAACTTGCTCAAAATATTTTGGGATTCGTGTGGTTCTTCAGCGTCCCCTTGCCAGATAGCAATCATATCTTCGACAGTTCGTGACCAGATAGAGATAAGAATAAATGGAGTTTCTTATTCAAAGATAATGACCAAAGCAGCGTGCGGGTATTTACCGCCTTCCTACCATAGTTCTCTAAAGACCGTATCTGATCATCCTCCCATCCATAACCGGCGGCCGGTTTGGCAGAATTCTAATGTCATTTATGGTCCCACGTGTACGGTTGAACGCTATGCACACCGTAGGTCTTAAAGCGTATGGACCTTTATTGAACCTGGCTTCACTGAGGGCAACCGATTGGACGGTCAGGGGACTAACGCCATCGCCTCACGTACCTGCTCGAACACCTCCCATACCGTCCCGATCATAAACCAGTCGTTATGCGGAACTACTTGATTCTGACTCCAGGACAAATTCTCGTATAGTGTACAACCGGTCTCACTATGATGATTGCCTTTGTGAAGAGCGTATTGAGCGATTACTACTTTCAGCCAACGGCCATATCACGCCGAATTCACCGGTTCTCGTCCAGTTGTCCCTTGTCCCTCGTGGAGAGCACACGCGCCCGCGAGCGTAGCAAGGTTCATTCCAAGAAAATCAAATAGAATACTAAAGCAATCTACTGGAGAGTCTCCACAAAGAAACAAGGGGAAACCCTATAGATGTGAAGTACCAGCATAGTGCACCAGATAAAAAAAACGGCGGATCCAGCTCGAGCACGAATGTAAATACCTTCCAAGTATTAACTAACAGCGCAGTCCAAGAGTCACGTGGGTTACAGCACGCGGTGCTGGACCCAACATTCAATACAGTCTTGAAGGACCATGTGAGTGCTAAAAGAAAAAGCAAGAGGCTTAACCCGGCGCCAAACATCCAATGCCGTAGGTTAGCCAAAAATAATAACCATTTTCGAACCGAAGCAGTAATGAAGCCAAAAACAAAAATGAGGTTAGCCCCTGTCAACAACAGGCAAGGTGATGAAGCCCCAACTAGTCCAAATGAAGACACAATTAGTACAAAACCTTCATATGAGGAACTTATAAAAATCATTGAGAACCTCAATAAAACTATAAGCAACCTAAATATGCAAATTGAAGAACTGAAAAGGTTCCATGTTCAAAAACAATCAGAATTAGTTGTCAGTGTTGAACCAAAAGCTACGATGAAACCAAACAGTCAGCACAGTACCAACTCTAACACAGAAATGGAAATAGAAGAGATGTCACAAGCATCTACAAGTGAAATTACTGCATCCCGTACAAAACAGCATGGTCTAAGTGGAAATACGATCAGAAGAAGTGACCAAACGAAGCCAGTTCCCATGCCTGGATTGAATCCCAACAGGAAACCTACTAAAGCGCCACCGATTATAATCCAAAACCTGCCAATTCAAGCCACAATTAACCTTATAAGGGAAGTCAACGGTTCCAGCTACCAAATCAAAAGGTTATCAGATACCAGGCATATAGTCAATCTAGTAAATGTGGAGTCGCATACAAAAATCAAGGAAAAGCTTGAACAGAAATGCATCAAGTTCTACACATTCACCCCCAAGGACCAGAAAGTTCATACATTCCTGTTGAAAGGAATTGATCCTGATACAGACAAGAAGGAATTAGAAGAGGAAATCAATAGAATAGCCCCAAACAGACTCAAAGTGCATAAAATCACAAACTTTGAAACATTAAAGTCCCGTAGCCAGAATAAAGTTCTCCCCATATTTTTAGTACAGTTCAGTCCTGAATCAGACACCTCCCTATTAAATTCTTCAAAATGCTTAAACTACCAAAAGATTCTGTGGGAGAAACTTAATAGAACAAGTATCAGTCAGTGTAAAAACTGCCAACGCTTTGGTCATGTTGCTCAAAATTGCTTCCTTGACTATAGATGTGTCAAATGTCAGAGTATCCATAAAAGAGGAGAGTGTCAGTTGGGTGAGAATACACCTAAAGAAGCCCTGTTTTGTGTAAATTGCAAGCAATTTGGGCATCCAGCCTCTTTCAGAGGGTGCCCATCTTTAAAACAGAATAGCCAAAGGATGAAAACTCCTGCACAAATGCAATATCCTAGTAAACGAGCAGAGGGCAGACCTACGAGAAACTACAATCCCTTGGTAAGTGAATCACAAAATAACAGTAGGCGCTTGTACAGTGAGGCACTCGGTGCAAACTCTGGCATTTCAACCAAAGAAAAAAGAAATAACTTAACGGATCCCTTAAATAGCTTTCAAATATTGCAAGCTCTTGATGCAATGAATAAACACCTTGCTTTATTAGCAGAAAAGATAAATACAAACTCACAAAATATACAGTTCTTATCCAATTCGTTAATGGGTGACATTAACTCAAATTTACCTAATACTCACAATTTGAACAACGACATAAACCATGGCAGGGTGTAATATGAACAACAAGTTGTCCATCAAATTAAATAACTTAAAAGTGATAGCAATTAATGTCAACTCCTTAATCAATCTACATAGGAGAGCCACACTACTCTCCTTTATAAATCAGCATAAACCTGATATAGTATGTTTGAATGAAACTAAATTAAATCCAAAACATTTTGTACAATTCAAAGATTATAATATGATAAGAAACGACAGGCCGGAAGCAAAACAAGGCGGAGGCACGGCAATTCTAACAACTAATAAAATCCCTTATTCCGTTATAAACATTAACGGCTTGGATAATAAAATCATCGAGACTACGGTAATAAAAATCAATTTAGACCACGATAAGAACCTTTTTATAATAGCGGCGTACAGCCCAAGGGGAACAGGAGATATATTCATGCAGGAGTTTGAAAAACTATTTACTTACCTGCAACTCCATAGATCTTCGAATTTTTATATAATCTGCGGTGACCTAAACGCAAAACATGCCACATGGAACAACACAGTCAATAATTCAAAGGGTACCTATTTAGCCACCTGGCTCTACCAAAACGATTTTCAATACAAGGTAAAACTCTGTTTTCCAACGTCTGCAACATATTTAAGGGGAAACTCAGTACTAGACATCGCATGCGTCGACAACAGACTCCAGATAAATAGCAACAATACAGAAGATAGTTTAGAAGTACTCCCATATGACAGTGACCACTGGGCAATTCAACTGGTTGTGAACCATGAGGATTTACTTATACATGAAAACACAGGCCCTCAAAACGAAAGACTATTATTTCGAAAAACAGACTGGAAAGCTTTTAAAAAAGAATTAGGAACAGACCCATCCCTCATCTTACTTGAAGATGCTAATCTATCTAGAACGGAAATAGACGAGCTCATAAATAAACTAGAACTGCAAATTTATAAAGCCTTAGAAAAACACACGCCAAAATATCAGAAAGTTGATTCGGTAAAAATGTATAAAAATAAAGAAATCATCAAGTTACAAAAACTCAAAAGCCACTTATTATCACAATTACTCAGAATATACAGAGGAAAAGATACCCGTGACGCCCACAGAGAAGAACTGCTAAAAATTTTAATCAAACATGCAAATTATCAGCTAAAGGCAAAGTATACGTCTTCCGCAAACACTTTCTGGAACAACAGGTTAACAAATCTAGATACCAAACATCCAGATAAATTATACCAAGTAGTGAACAGGATCCTAAAACCACAAGCAGAGAACATTCCATCAGCATTCCAAATACCCACACAAGAAATCAATTTAATTAGAGAAGCGATCCAGGATCCAAACAAACTAAAAATTGAAAATAACCACTACATCTGTACTGATCCACACGACAAGCTTTTATTGCTGGGCACTCATTTTAAAAACGTGCATAGTCAGAATTTGGCGAACAATACTGAAAACTCCCTTAAATTTGAGCAGTTTGTGAACAACAAAATAGCTGAAATAAAAAAGGAATTCGCAGGGGTTATCCTAGATCAATTTTCTGATTCACAAAAAGCAGACATCCCCTCAAATGCCCACGATTATCTAACCGATTTCTACGAAGTAAAAAGAGTTATAAAAAAGTTAAATAACAAAAAATCGTCAAGCTTCGACAAACTACCCAATTTTGCTCTAAAACAAATTCCCCCAACCACAATCAAATTCGTAACTATTATTTTAAATAACTGTTTAAACCAATTTTACTTTCCTGACAAATGGAAAGAAGCAAAAGTAATTGCTCTTCGAAAAAAAGACAGAGATCCAACGAAACTTGGTAACTATAGACCCATCAGCTTGCTTCCAAACTTAGGGAAGATCTTCGAAATCATCATAAACAATAGAATCGACACCATAGTCCGTCGGAACGATTTGTTACCGGAACAGCAATTTGGATTTAGGAGAGGTCACTCCACAATACATGCAATCGGAAAGTTAACATCGGATATAGCCTGGGCACTTAACGATAACCGAGTAGTTGCCGCTTGCCTAATCGATCTCGAGAAGGCATTCGACACAGTCTGGTCAAACGGCTTAACATACAAGCTTCATAATAAAAAAGTTTTCCCTTTATGCCTTCAAAAAATGATTTACGAAATGATTAAAGATCGCAAGTTCAGGATTTCCTTGGATAAAGAAATTTCAAAAAATTCATTCCTGATCCCGAATGGTCTCCAGCAAGGGGCAATTAATTCCCCCATATTATTTAGTCTATATTTTTCAGATCTATTAAAGCTATTCCATTTAAACTCAGGCACAAGCTGTACCGCACTTGCTTTTGCAGACGATCTAATAGTTTACACTAGCAACACAAAGTCCACAGAAGCCCAGATTACACTCCAAAACAAATTTAACAATATTGCCGATTACTGTAAAAACTGGAAATTAAAAATAAACGCGAGTAAATGCGAAACAATTTTATTCAGACTACCGGCTCATAAATTAAACAAGAATGTCCGGAAAAATTGGAAAACCTTTCGAATCAATAACCCAGATGATCCACTCACTTCTATACCACATAAAAGCAATGTGAAGTATTTAGGTATGCATCTTACAGAAAAATTCGATCACAAAATCCATGTCCTCACACTTCTCCTTAAAGCTCAAAAGGCATGGAGGAAAATAATGCGCGTATTCTACTCACCATATATCAATCTATCAGTAAAAATATTAGCGTACAAGACCTATATAAGACCAATTTTGACATACGCGAGCCCGATCTGGTTCAATATCAAACCATATATCGTAGAGAAACTGCGCTGCTTTGAAAGAAAAATTTTCCGTGCGGCGACAGGCTTATTCAAACCACCTGATCCCGATATGCCATTCATATACATAGGCAACAATCATTTATACAACATGGCCAACTGTTCACGAATTGACATCCATATAATCAAACTTGTAAGAACATATTTTGCAACAGCCATATCGAATAATACCAATAATTTAATAAAAGGGGTAGCGCTACAGTTGGATCTCTATCTAGAAAAAACCAGACTGTCGGGAATAATACCCCCGGAGGCCTTCATTTACCTTGACACCAAAGGATTCATACAGGATTGCGCCACAAAAGTGCCAATCATTTACCATACAAGGAGAAAGAAAGCGAGTAACGCCTTACTGTACAAGCCTGCTGAAGTGATTCACGATGCCAGTAGTTTGGTCTTTAATACGGATTTACCGTCCATCGATGTGCAACAAGACGATAACGTCAGATTACGTCTTCCGTGGTTCCACGATCCTCGCCCGCCCAACTGAAACTCTTCTATTTCAGCATCATAACTTTGCACTTATATTCTTATACAATTAGTTCTGTACATAATGTAAATACTGTAAATATTCGAACGCTTAATTTAACTAATGTTTAATTACGTGTCACTCTCCCATATCTCATCCATATGCTCATCATCACCTCAACACATTTCATTTCATTTCAATTCATTTCAGTTCATTCCAGTTCAGTTCATTACATTTCGTTTTATTTCATCTCATTACATCTCATTACATTTCATTTCAATGCCTCACATTTATTTCTGTTTGTTTTGTTTTATTTTGTTTACATCTCTTCACACTTCATTACACTTCATTAGTTTAAACACAGATAAGATAATTTAACTCAGTTTTTATACGTCGCCCACCGAATTCAATTTTTTTTCTGAGTTTTACTTTCATCTACTTACTCTTAATTTTATATCGCAGCTTTTGCTAAAATTATCTCATAAAGCGTACCCTAGAGAAGTTCCTGTAACCATTAGGATAAGATCTAACGACCAAAACCTATTCTTTGTTTATTGAGAATTAAAAACAACAATTTTGTATGGGTATACAATAAACGATTTATATAAAAAAAAAAAAATCACCGGTTCTCGTCCGATCACCGAAGTTAAACGGGGTTGAGCGCGGTCAGTACTTGGATGGGTGACCGCCTGGGAACACCGCGTGCTGTTGGCGCTCTCTTTTTGCAAGTTTCAACAATTGCAAAAAATTGTTTAACACTAGGACTTCTTTTTTTTACACAAAACTTAAAGGTCAGTTAAACTGCTTCCCCAGAAGGACTAGGGATAAGTAGCGCGCGATTGCACGGTACCGGCTGTCTTTTTGAAAACCGGATCGAACAAAAATTGCTTTCAGCCAACGGCCATATCACGCCGAACTCCAATGACACAAATAGCAATAGCACCTTTGGTGACTTCATTGAACTAAATAATGAGATTAATGAACTAAATGAAATGTTTGACATTTCCAAGATGCTCAAGGCAGTGAAAGAATTCAAAGGCCAATTAAGTAAGTGCCAAACACAAGGCCAGTAGTTTGAGTTACTACTTAACTTCTGTTTAAAACTAAATAATGGATAGTTTAACTATTTTCAGCTGGAATGCAAATGGACTAAGAAACAAAATAGCCGAACTGAAAAAATTCCTAAAAAGAACCAATGTAGACATATTAAGTATCAGCGATACCAGATACACATGAGTAATCATTCTGATTAAAAATCATATTCCCTTCAAGGAGGTAAAAATCCCATCCAACATTTCCTCAATAGAATGTTTATGCATCAAACCAGCAACCAATATCCATATGATTGGGGTTTACTGTAGCCCAAACATAGAGATGAATATCAATCGGGTAGATAGCCTCCCAAAAATAGGTAACAAAATACTCTTAATAGGCGACTTAAATGCATGTCATGTAACATGGAACTGCCAATCAAATAACAAAAGGGGAAAAGAACTATTCAATTTTGCTCAACTAAATAACTGTAGTATAATGTATTCCGATTGTCCAACACACTACCCAGAAAATGGGTTCACCCCTTCTACTATAGACATAGCCCTAAACGAAAATATCACTGTAACCTCGATCATAGAAGTCGTTAGTGAGCTATCGTCCGACCACAATCCTATTCTTATACATGTGGGATCACAAATAAAAAGCATAAACACCAATATAGAATTCAATTATAAAAACGTGCCTTGGAGAGAATTTAAACAGCTGCTTAATGACAACATTAATGTAACTCCCAATCTTAATACACACGAAGAAATCGACCTAGAAGTCCAGCGACTAACCAACATAGTACAAAGTTGTATTTACAAAATCATACCCACTAAAACTGCACATGAAATAGTACTACCAATCTACATAACAGATCTCATTAAGAATAGAAATAGGATACGCAAAATGTGGCAAACCACACGCATGCCCCAGTACAAAATAAAAATGACTAGGGAAACGCAGAAAATACGGGGCGAAATAGCTAATTACAGAAACAAAACATGAACTAAACTAGAGACGCTAAACGTAAATGATAACTCCTTGTGGCGTATGATAAAAATATTCAGGAACGAACTCCACCCAGTCTCAACTCTCAATAACAGAAGCAAAGACGCATTAACAGATGACGAGAAATCCAATATAACCTTTATTGAACCTGGCTTTTCTGAGGGCAACCGGTCAGACGGTCCGTGGACTACCGCCATCGCCTCACGTACCTGCTCGAACACTTCTCATACCATCCCGATCATAAACCAGTCTCTGTGCTGAACTATCTGATTCTGACTCAAGTTCCAATTTTCGTACAATGTATAACCAATCTCATTATGATGATTGCCTTTCGGAAAAGCAGATTGAAAGACTATTAGTTTCAGCCAACGGCCATATCACGCCGAATTCACCGGTTCTCGTCCGATCACCGAAGTTAAACGGGGTTGAGCGCGGTCAGTACTTGGATGGGTGACCGCCTGGGAACACCGCGTGCTGTTGGCGCTCTCTTTTTGCAAATTTCAACTATTGTCAACATCTTTTTAACATTTTAAAATTCCCAAGTGTATTCTCTTAGACATTTCCAAGAGTCAAAGTTAATGTTACGTTATATGATTGTTCTTTTAAACAAACATGAAACTGTCGTGCATACAACTTGCTCAAGATATTTTGGGATTCGTGTAGTTCTTCAGCGTCCTCACGCCAGATAGCAATCATATCTTCGCCAGTTCGTGACCAGGTAGAGATAAGAATAAATAGTGTTTCTTATTTCGTACCATAGTTCTCTAAAGACTGAATCTGATCCCATTCATAACCGACGGCCGAGTCGGCAGAATTCTAATGTTGTTTACGGACCCACATGTGCGGTCGAACGCCACGCACACCGTAGGTCGTAAAGCGTACGGACCTTTATTTGACCCGGCTTCACTGAGGGCAACCGGTCGGGTGGTCAGGGGACTACCGCCATCACCTTACGTACCTGCTCGAACACCTCCCGTACCGTCGCCACCATAAACCAGCCGTTATGCGGCACTACCTGATTCTGACTCGAACACCACTTCTCGTACAATGTACAATCGGTCTCATTATGATGATTGCCATCCTGAAAAGCGTATTGAACGACTACTACTTTCAGCCAACGGCCATATCACGCCGAATTCACCGGTTCTCGTCCGATCACCGAAGTTAAACGGGGTTGAGCGCGGTCAGTACTTGGATGGGTGACCGCCTGGGAACACCGCGTGCTGTTGGCGCTCTTTTTGCAACTTTCAACGATTATCAAAATTCGTTTAACATTCTCAGATTTCTAATTATATTTTCTTAAACATTACCAAGAGTCGAAGTTAATGTTACGGATTGTTCTTTTAAAATGAAACCGTCGCATATCTGAGGGCAACTGGTCGGGTGGTCAGGGGACTACCGCCATCGCCTCACCTACCTGCTCGAACACCTCCCATACCGTCCCGATCATAAACCAGTCGTTATGCGGAACTACCTGATTCTGAGTCAAGTACCAATTCTTGTACAATGTATAACCAATCTCATTATGATGATTGCCATCCTGAAAAGCGTATTGAACGACTACTACTTTCAGCCAACGGCCATATCACGCCGAATTCACCGGTTCTCGTCGCACTCGAACGACAAGATATTCCCAATTAACAACGGCTTGCAACAAGGAGCAATAAACTCCCCCATTCTTTTCAACCTTTCTTTCTCTGATATTCTGAATCTCTTCAAACTAAACACGCAGACGGGTTGCAAGGCAATCGCATTTGCAGACGACTTAGTAATCTACTCGAGTAATAAAGATCCAAATATAGCACAAAGAGAACTACAAGACACTTTGAATAAAATATTTAACTATTGCAAAGCCTGGAAGCTTAAAATTAATACTAGTAAATGCGAAACAATAGTTTTCCGTTTGCCTGTTGACAAACTTCCTTCCAGCACCAGGCGCAAATATAAAAAATTTTCCCTCACCCATCCTGATCAAGCAAATACCACAATTTCACACAAGCAGCAAATCACATACCGAGGCATAAGAATCACTGAAAAATTCTCCTATATTCCTCACGTATTGAATATGTTCAACAAAGCGTCCACAACATGGAAAAGCCTCCTTAGACTCTTTTATTCAAAATATATAACACCTAATACGAAAATAGCAGCCTATAAGATCTTCATCCGACCAATCTTAACATATGCATGTCCTATTTGGTTTAATTTAAAACCACATATTATGGAAAAAATAAAAATCTTCCAAAGGAGAATTTTCAGAGCAGCCACAAACACTCCGCTTTTAAGGAACAAGGAACTTAACATCTGCAACTCAAACGCATTTATTTACAAAAAAGCCAACTGCTCTCAGATAGAACTGCTCTTCAGACAGAAGATCAACAGGAAACCACCACCGATCATCATTCACGATGCAGGAGCGACACATATCATCCGAACTTTTAAAAATAAAGTAGATGAGTACACCATTAAAAGAATAGCACATAATAAACACACCATGTACATAGACAAATCAAAACATCACAGCTTAGTACTAGAAGCATTGCAGGTTAACAACATAAAATTCTTTACATTCACTCCCAAAGAATTCAAGCCTCGCACACTCCTCTTAAAAGGACTAGATCCCGGTACAAATCCAGAGTTAATCATCGAGTCACTGAACAAAGTAGCACCAAATAAATTAAGAGCAATCGCTGCTTCGTTTATTCACCAGCACAAAATCAAAGCAAGAGAATAAAAAATTACCCATGTTCGTAATTCAATTTTTTACAGATTCTGATCTAGCATTAACAAAACTAGTCAATATTATCGATTACGAGAAAGTGAGATGGAACAGTTTAAAAAACTGCCAACGATTTGGTCATGCTAGTACTAACTGTAAACTAAGTTTCATATGCCTTAAATGCGACAACCCACACAACAAAGGTGAATGCAAATTAGGCGACAACATACCACCAACGAATGGAGTATTCTGCATTAACTGTAAAAACTATGGCCACCCAGCTACGAATAGGGGCTGCCAGCAGTTAAGAGAACGGCAGAGTTAAACCTCACTAAAAAGATTGACCGAAACAACAACGTCAGGAACACCAAAACATCATTCAACCTAAATGCAGGTAACAGCCAAAAGCTATCCTTAAATCCGGTACGAATCATACAGCGATGCAGCGGTATCCGCTCACACTTCAGCAAACCCAAAACCTCGCAGAATTACTCCTAGAATTAAACAAAAAACCCAACTTTATGATTAAGCAAATTCAGAACAATTCTAGAAGGATTGAAATATTATTCAGCTCTCTAAGATTAGAAGACACAAATATTACTCACAGAAATGCCTCTCATAGCGCAAAATAACCAATCCTCCAAGAACAGCTCCTCCGAGCCAACATTTACAAATGTTCTCAATGATTTTATACAAGAACACAAGCCCGACGTACTATGTCTCAACGAGAGAAAACTAAATGAAAGACACACAATGCAATTTTTAAACTATAATTTCATAAGAACTGATAGGGAAGCAACCGCACAAGGCGGAGGCACAGCTATCCTAATTACTGACAAATTGCAATACGAACAAATCACGTTGAATACAATAAACACTTCCATATTAGAGACTACAACAATAATGCTCAATCTCACTAATGGCAAAAAACTATACATCGTCTCAGCATACAGCCCAATACCTTCCAAAAACTTCACATCAGAATTTGAAAAAATATTCACTCATCTCAATCTAAGAAACAAAAACAACTTCTATATCATCTGTGGGGATTTAAACGCAAAACACGAGCTTTGGAACAACGAATCCAACAATGCCAAAGGAGTACGTTTTCACACTTAGCTAAAAGACGATGATTTCGATTACAGGGCCGAACTCCACGCTCCTAACACAACCACTTATCCCAGATGTAACTCTGTATTAGACATAGTAATAGCAGACAACAGATTAAATTTATCTACAAAGGACGTCATGCGAGTCAATGTATTGCCTTACGACAGCGACTACTGGGCAATAGGGTTTAGCTGCTTCTTCGACATTTTGAGATTGAATTATGCATTAAACACAAAGCCCAACAGACTCAATATAAGAAAAACCAACTGGAAAAAGTTCAAGATCCATCTTGACAAAGCTATAGACACACTAGAATCGAACATCTTCAAAGCCCTTGCAAGAAGCACATCCAAGTTCAAACAAATAGATCAATTCAGCAAACTTTCTAATGCCAACATCAAAAGTTTAAAATCTGTCAAGAAGAAACTGCTTTCACATCTCTTTGCTCTCTTCAGATCTAACACACTTAACATCACTTTAGCAGAAACTCTAAAAATACTGATAAAACACACCAACTACAAATTAAAGCTAGCATATTTCGAATTATCCAATACATTCTGAAACAATACACTGAGAAATCTAGATACCAGGAATCTCGAAACAATGTATAGTGTTGGATTTCAAGGATTTTATTTCCGCAGAAGACAAATATACACGTCTTAACTCTTCGAAAGCTAGCTCGGTTCTGACGAAAAACGACGGACCGTCGGGGAGAGTGGCGACACCTGGGGGTTTTCTACCCCGCTGTCTCGGTAGCATGGGTTTTTCCCATGCCAATGCGCAACTATAGCTAACTCTCAAATTTATTCGCCATCTGACAATGGAACCATAAACCGAATCACCAAAAACGGAAGATCTATCGCTACCAACTATTTTATCGTCAAAGAATCCTCCCTCTGCTGTCTGAAGCAGGGTTACATCCAAACAACTTGTTCAAAAGCGGAAGAGACTGCATCTGCATATCACCTAAGGAACTAGCACAATTGCTAGGAACGAAATTCTTAAAAATACACTTACAAAATTTATGTACACAAACCTAAACTAAATTCGACAACCTAATAGAGAACAAATACGAACAAATACTACAACTATTCGATCAAGAATATCACTTAGCTTTTTCCGACAATAACAGCGCTTTAAACCCAATAGAAGACAGAGATGGCTATTTAACAAACACCTACGAAGTAGAAAAAGTATTCAAAAAGTTGAATAATAAAGTCTTCCAGCTATGAAAAGCTCTCAAATTTTGTTGTCAAGAAATTGTCACGTTCAATAATAAATACGTACATCATAATCTTCAATAACTGTCTCGATTCTTGTTATTTTCCATATAAATGGAAAGTGGCAAGCGTCGTGGCATTATTGAAGAAAAACAAAGACCCTAAACAAATATCTAGTTACAGACCTATAAGCTTGCTCCCAAAACAGGCTCATAACAATTGTAGCAAATAAAAATCTAATACTGGACCACCAATTTGGATTTAGAGCGAACCATTCGACAACGCACGCTATAACCAAACTCACCTCAAACATAGCATGGGTGCTGAGCAATAACTCGATGATAGCAGCATGCTTAATCGACTTAGAGAAAGCATTTGATACTGTCTGGACCAAAGTACTAATCTACAAACTACACAAGCGTCAGTTGTGCCCGTTACCATGATTAAAAATACAGCACAATACAGTCACCGGTAGGAAATTCAAAGGAGCTTTCGGCGACGCAGAATCAAGCTCGATATTTGAAATAACAAATGGATTACAATTCTCGCGCAATGTACAATCGGTCTCATTATGATGATTGCCATCCTGAAAAGCGGATCAAACGACTACTACTTTCAGCCAACGGCCATATCACGCCGAATTCACCGGTTCTCGTCCGATCACCGAAGTTAAACGGGGTTGAGCGCGGTCAGTACTTGGATGGGTGACCGCCTGGGAACACCGCGTGCTGTTGGCGCTACTCTCTTTTTGCAAGTTTTAACAATTGTAAAAAATTGTTTAACACTATAGTCGGGCCGCTGAGAGAATGAATCCGGTGAGGGAGGGTAGCCAGGCGGACTCGGCCGAAATTTTACCCTCTCCAGTTACGTTTCGGGAGTTCCGTAGCCTGGCTTCCCCTCACGCGCTTTCTACTCACACATGCTAAGCGCATTGTAGCCACGCTATGCGTCTGTATTTGAGATTTGAAGTGAGACGGGGCCCGCCTCCGTTCACTTTCTTAACATAGAGAGTGAGTCTAATTCTCATTATACATATTTTGCCACCCTGAACGAAACAGTATTCGGTAATGGAAAGTCCACGTTAAATTTTGAAATCAGTCTTAGAGTGGCCAATCTATCCCAACATTACTTTTTTCACAAACTAAAAGTTTATTTAAATACCTTATACTAAATGGAAAATCTACGGGTCCTGAAAAAATAATATCTATAAAGTTTGTTTCTGCCTGAACAATACAAGAAAAGAACAACGTCGATTCGACCAGCGGTTTTCGCAACAAAAATTCTTCCGTAATAGTCGCATTTAACGAAAAGGATAAAATACCCTACTTTGACAGTCTCTATTTCTTACACAATTACGAATCACGGAAAATGAGAATATGACCTATATCTATTTTCTTATGGGGAACAACGTGTGAATTTCAGGAAAATCTGAAATGCCAGTAAATGTTAAATCACGGTAATCTCGTGTACTGAATATAGTATCTCATGTTAGTCTAAATTGGTGGTTTGATGCAAAAGAACTGATCCGTTTTAAGAAAAATGGCACCTAACCCTGGCTTGCGAGTCGCTCAATGTGTCAAACGGAGACAGGCGCAGCTTGTCTTTATCTAAGTTAGGCTGACCCTATTGGGTCGGGCAAACAATACCGAGGTCGTGTAGATGCATAGCGCTAGGACCGCGACGCACCCACGTGTCAAGGGAAGTGGCAGTGACTGCACTTGGGTGAGGGAAATCTCACGTTCATTCTCTCAGCGGCCCGACTATAGGACTTATTTTTTTTGCAAAAAAATTGAAAATCAGCTAAACTGCTTCCCTAGAAGAACTAGGGATAAGTAGCATGGGATTGCACGGTACTAGCTGTCTTGTTAAAACCGGATCGAACGAAAATTACTTTCAGCCAACGGCCATATCACGCCGAATTCACCGGTTCTCGTCTGTTGGCGCGGAGCCGTCGAAGCGTGCAGTCCTACCGTGCACTCTGTCACGTACCGCCAACTACTTTCAAACAATACTCTCAGGCTGCCTAAGGAACAAAAGCCCAAGTGCCGTACACAACCCATCTCGTACGTTGGTGCAAAGCACCAAATAAGCACCGAAATTAAGAAGATTATAAAGCTGTTCCAAGAGGAGGAGCAGCATGATCCAGAATTTCTCGGAGAATCGATCGAAATCAACAGTCACACCAGCGTTGCAAAACCGGTGAGCCCATCGATGTCCGCTCCAGACACTCCAGTCATGAAGAGGAAGAAACTCCAGCCGTCTCCAAACATCTCTGCTAGTCGCAGAAGTTCAACTGGATCCAGCAGCAGCAGTTCTAACAAAAAGGCTAGTACTTCAGTTACACAGAAGCCCACAAGCATTCCAATACCCAGCAAGCAATATACTAGTGCAGAAATGGAACAGTCAATCCAGATCCAGTTACTTCTCAAAACTATTGAGGAATTACAACTGGAGTTGAAATTGCTAAAAGATAAAAATACAGAACTAAGAGATCAGCGTGTAAGCAGGGAAGAGCCCAGCTTTAAAAACATCTACGAAGCCATGGACACCACTACGTGTCAAGATAACCAGTACTTCGATACGAACGCAGCACTCCCGCACAACAGTCCACGAGGTGAAGGTCAAACACCAACCGCCTTACCTCCAGAACATCCACGAGTTCAAAATGAAGACTTCAGACCATCCCAAGGACAGAAGATCAACAGAAAACCACCACCGATCATCATTCACGATGCAGGAGCGACGCAAATCATCCGAGCGCTCAAAAATAAAGTAGATGAGTATACCATCAAAAGAGTAGCATATAATAAGCACACCTTATACATAAACCACTCAAAACATCATAGCCTAGCATTACAATCACTCCAGTCGAATCACATAAAATTCTTCACATTTACCCCCAAAGAATCAAAGCCTCGCACGCTCCTCTTAAAAGGACTTGATCCCGACACAAATACAGTACTAATCATTGAATCACTCAACAAAGTAGCTCCAAATAAATTAAAAGCAATCTCCGCATCATTATTCACCACTGCTAAATCGAAACAAGAAAACAAAAAACTTCCGATGTTTGTTATTCAATTTTCGCCAGAGTCCGATCTAGCATTAACAAAATTAATCAATGTCATCGATTACCAGAAGGTGAGATGGGACAGCCTAAAAAAAAGTGCAGCAATGCAGTGCAGGAACTGTCAGCGATTCGGTCATGCCAGTACTAACTGTAATCTAAGTTTCAGATGCCCAAAATGCGACAACCCTCACAATAAAGGCGAATGCAAATTAGGCGATAAGATATCAAAGGATGCAGTTTACTGCATAAACTGCAAAAACTATGGCCACCCGGCTACGTATAGAGGCTGCCCAGCAGTCAAAAGAACGGCAGAGTTAAAAATCATTAAAAAGTTGGACCAAAACAGCAACGCTAGGAACAACAACGCAACACCCAATTTAAATACAGGTAACAGCCAAAAACTACCGTCAGTTCCAGCGCGATTAGCCAAATCTTACAGCGATGCAGTGGCATCCACGCACACTCCAGCAAGGCAGCAGACCAGTAGCCTAACGCACACCCAAAATCTTGTAGAATTACTGCTAGAGCTAAACAAGAAAACTAATTTCATGACTGAACAAATTCAGAACAATTCGAGAAGGATAGAAATATTATTCAGCGCCCTGAGATTACAAGACACAAATATCACTGACAGAAATGCCTATTATAGCGCAAATTAACCAATCCTCCAAGAACAGCTCCCCGGAGCCAACACTCACAAACAGCTTAAACATCATATCAATTAACGTTAACTCCATTGCAAACATTCACAGAAGAGCTGCTCTCAATGATTTTATTCAAGAACACAAGCCCGACGTACTATGTCTCAACGAGACAAAACTAAATGAGAAACACTCAATGCAATTTTTAAATTATAATTTCGTAAGAACCGATAGGGAAGCAACCGCACAAGGCGGAGGCACAGCTATCCTAATTACCGACAAACTGCATTACGAACATATCACGCTGAATATATTAAACACTTCCATATTAGAAACCACAATAATAATGCTCAATCTCACTAACGGCAAAAAACTATACATCGTCTCAGTATATAGTCCAATACCTTCCAAAAACTTCGCATCAGAATTTGAAAAAATATTCACGCATCTCAATTTGAAAAGCAAAAACAACTTCTACATCATCTGCGGAGATTTAAATGCCAAACACACGTACTGGAACAACGATTCTAACAACGCCAAAGGAGTACGCTTGTACACTTGGCTAAAGGACAATGACTTCGAATTCAGGGCAAAACTCCACGCTCCTAACACAGCAACTTACCCCAGATGCAATTCAGTACTAGACATCATAATAGCGGACAACAGACTAATTCTAGCTACAAACGACACCAATCGAGTCAATGTATTGCCTTACGACAGCGACCACTGGGCAATAGGGTTTAGCTGCTGCTTTGATAGCTTGAGATTTAATTATGCTTTGAACATTCAGCCTAACAGACTCAACACAAGAAAGACCGACTGGAAAAAATTCAAAATCCATTTACAAAATTTTGAAAGACAATATCCTCTAGCTTCGAACAGAAATTTAACTCAGGAGGAAATAGACAAAGCTGTAGAGGCACTAGAATCTAATATCCTCAGTGCACTCACAGCAAGCACTCCTAAGTTCAAACAGATAGACCAATTCAGTAAACTGTCGAATGCCAACATCAAACGCCTAAAAACTATTAAGAAAAAACTGCTCTCGCATCTGTTTGCCTACTTCAGATCCAATACATCAAACGTCTCTTCTGCAGAAACTTTAAAAATATTAATAAAACATATCAATTACAAATTAAAACTAGCATACTCCGAATTATCCAACACCTTTTGGAACAACACACTGAAAAATCTAGACACCAGGAATCCCGAACAAATGTACAGAACCATAAACCGTATCACTAAAAACAAAAAATCTACCGCTACAAAATATTTTATCATCAAAGATTCCGATCTCCCTCTGCTAGCTGAAGCAGGGCTAAATCCAAACAGCATGTCCAAAAGCGGAAGTGATTACATTTGCGCATCTTCAAAGGAACAAGCGCAATTACTTGGAACGAAATTTATAAAGATTCACTCTCAAAATTTATCCACTCAAGTCAAATCCAAATTCGACAACCTGATAGAAAACAAATACGAACAAATACTACAAACATTTGCTCAAGAACGTCACTTATCCTTTTCCGACAGTAATAACGCCTTAAATCCAGTAGAGGACAGAGACGGCTACTTAACTAATACTTATGAAGTTGAAAAAGTATTCAAAAAACTCAACAATAAAAAGTCATCCAGCTACGACAAGCTATCTAACTTCGTTCTCAAGAGATTGCCACGTGCAGTAACAAATACGTATACCATCATCTTCAATAATTGTCTCGACTCTTGTTACTTTCCTGACAAATGGAAGGTGGCAAGGGTCGTGGCATTATTGAAGAAAGACAAAGACCCTAAACAATTTACCAGTTACCGACCTATAAGTTTGCTCCCAAATTCTGGCAAAATACTTGAAAAAGTCATTAACAACAGGCTTATGACAATTGTAACAAACAAGAATCTAATTCCAGACCACCAATTTGGATTTAGAGCGAAACATTCAACAACACACGCGATAACCAAACTTACTTCAGATATAGCATGGGCACTAAGCGATAATTCATTGACAGCAGCTTGCTTAATTGACCTTGAGAAAGCATTCGACACGGTCTGGACTAAAGGACTATTCTACAAACTACACAAACGACAGTTGTTTCCACTACCGTTATTAAAAATGCTGCATAATACAATCACCGGCAGGAAATTTAGAGTAGCCTTTGGCGATGCAGAGTCAAGCTCGACATTCGAAATAAGAAATGGATTACAACAAGGAGCAATCAACTCCCCACTTCTATTTAATCTCTTTTTCTCAGATGTACTAAAACTTTTCGAATTAAATTCAGGAAAGGGCTGCAGCGCCTTGGCGTTTGCCGACGATCTAGTACTCTACCAAAGTGGTAAAGATCCAGTGAAGCTCAACAAATCACTCCAGTCTGTGTGGAACAAAATCCACAGTTATTGTACCGCATGGAAATTAAAAATCAATGTGGACAAATGCGAGACAATTCTGTTTAGACCAACGGCAGCAAAACTATCCAGAAAAGGTAGGAAATACAAAGACTTTAAATTACACCACCCCGAAGACAACTCGGTGACGATACCCCACCGCAACGAAGTGAAATATCTTGGGATGCTGCTAACAGACAAATTTAATCATAATAAGCATGTCCAGCAACGACTAAGCATAGCGGAAAAAATGTGGAAGAGCCTAAGCAGAATCTATTACTCTAAAATAATAAGCAGCAAGGTTAAAATCCTCCTCTACAAAACGCTAATCAGATCACTACTATCTTACGCTTGCCCAATATGGTATAACGTCAAACCTCACATCATGGAACAAATCAGAATTTTCGAGAGAAAAGTATTCAGAGCAGCTACTAACATGCCAAAATTTAAGGATTTCGACAACAAGATCTGTTTCTCAAATAAGGAAGTATACGAAAAGGCAAACTGTTCAAGATTCGATCTACACCTCTTAAAAATCGTGAGGCAGCATTACGCTAAAGCGATAAAAAATGATTCCAACAACTTAATCAAAGGAGTAGCACTTCAATCAGAAAACTATATAAGAAAAACGTTAGCTACTGGTTTGCTCCCTCCTGAAGCATTTATATTTCTCGATGCACATGGCTTTACTCAAGATTTAAAGACAATGATTCCCATAATCTATCACACTAAGCGAAAGAAAGCGTCCAATGCGTTGTTGTATGATCCTCTAATAGTGAGCAATAACCCTGCCGATCTGATCTTTAGAACCACTCTGCCCAGCGTTGATCTGAGTACAAAAAACATTGAGTTTATCAAAAAACTTCCTTGGTTTCACCAACCCAGACCGCCACCTAATTTGCATGAGCCCCTCTAATTTAACTAAGCTTGGGGATAATAAGCGAGACTTAATTAACCAAAGCACTATCAGCTAGAACATTCCTTTATTCATCAAAAATCTACACTTATGCGCAAATAAGCAATCCAATTCACTAGAATTAAAAACTAGAAATAAGATTGCAATACTCCATATTTCATAAATTAATATTAAAAATAAAAATTCATTATCTTCTGTAATCTCCAATCCAGGATTTTCGCATCCAGTCTTGAAAATCTAAAACAAAAATGTACATATTGTATATAGTATATATAGTGTAAATAGGCGATTAATATTTAAAATTAGTCATAAGTTAGATAGTAAGTTAGTATATCGTTATATAAGTAGAAATCTAGCAGCCCAGTTTTTGTTCTAAAGACCAAATACTTGTAAAATTATTTTTCTGGTCGATCAAACTCAGTTCATCTGCCTCAGTGCAAAGAAAATTTGTGTTATATTCCCATTTAACAAAAGTTAATTATTCAGGAACCAATTATGTCATAGAGAAGCCTTCCGGCCATTATGATTTACTAGACAATAAGTTAGTTCTATAATCGTTGTTTATTTCGATGTACAAATAATACATTGGTCGCTCAATAAACATTATCAAAATCAAATCACCGGTTCTCGTCCGATCACCGAAGTTAAACGGGGTTGAGCGCGGTCAGTACTTGGATGGGTGACCGCCTGGGAACACCGCGTGCTGTTGGCGCTCTCTTTTTGCAACTTTCAACGATTATCAAAATTTATTTAACATTCGAAGATTTCTAATTATATTTTTTTAAACATTTCCAAGAGTCAAAGTTAATGTTACGTTATATGTGTTCTTTTAAACAAACATGAAATCGTCACGTATCTGAGAACAACCGGTCGGATTGTTAGGAGACTACCGCCACCGCCTCACGTACCTGCTCTAACCCCTCCCATACCATCCCGATCATAAACCAGTCGTTATGCGGAACTACCTGATTCTGACTCACGTACCAATTCTCGTACAATGTATAACCAATCTCATTATGATGATTGCTTTCCTGAAAAGCGGATCGAACGACTACTACTTTCAGCCAACGGCCATATCACGCCGAATTCACCGGTTCTCGTCCGATCACCGAAGTTAAACGGGGTTGAGCGCGGTCAGTACTTGGATGGGTGACCGCCTGGGAACACCGCGTGCTGTTGGCGCTCTCTTTTTGCAACTTTCAACGATTGTCAACATCTTTTTACCATTGATTCCCAAGTGTATTCTCTTAGACATTTCCAAGAGTCAAAGTTGATGTTACGTTATATGATTGTTCTTTTAAACAAACATGCAACCGTCGTACATACAACTTGCTCAAGATATTTTGGGATTCGTGTAGTTCTTCAGCATCCTCTCGCCAGATAGCAATCATATCTTCGCCAGTTCGTGACCAGATAGAGATAAGAATAAATAGAGTTTCTTATTCAAAGATAATGACCAATGCAGCGTGGGGGTATTTACCGCCTTCCTACCATAGTTCCCTAAAGACCGTATCTGATCTCATCCATAACCGGCGGTCGGTTTGGCAGAATTCTAATGTCATTTATGGACCTACGTGTACGGTCGAACGCTACGCACACCATAGGTCTTAAAGCGTATGGACCTTTATTGAACCTGGCTTCACTGAGGGTAAGCGGTCGGACGGTCAGGGGACTACCGCCATCGCCTCACCTACCTACTCGAATACCACCCATACCATCCCGATCATAAACCAGTCGTTATGCGGAACTACCTGATTTTGACTCGAGGACCAATTCTCGTATAATGTACAACCGGTTTCATTATGACGATTGCCTTTCGGAAAAGCGTATTGAACGACTACTACTTTCAGCCAACGGCCATATCACGCCGAATTCACCGGTTCTCGTCCGATCACCGAAGTTAAACGGGGTTGAGCGCGGTCAGTACTTGGATGGGTGACCGCCTGGGAACACCGCGTGCTGTTGGCGCTCTCTTTTTGCAACTTTCAACGATTATCAAAATTTGTTTAAGATTCCAAGATTTTTAATTATATTTTCTTAAACATTTCCAAGAGTCGAAGTTAATGTTACGTTATCTGATTGTTCTTAACAAACATGACATCATCGCATATCTGAGGGCCACCGGTCAGATGGTTAGAAGACTACCGCCACCACCTCACGTACCTGCTCGAACACCTCCCGTACCGTCTCCATCATAAACCAGTCGTTATGCGGAACTACATGGTTCTGACTCGAAGACCAATTCTCGTACAATGTACAACCGGTCTCAGTATGATGATTGCCTTCCTGAAAAGCGGATCGAACGACTATTACTTTCAGCCAACGGCCATATCACGCCGAATTCACCGGTTCTCGTCCGATCACCGAAGTTAAACGGGGTTGAGCGCGGTCAGTACTTGGATGGGTGACCGCCTGGGAACACCGCGTGCTGTTGGCGCTCTCTTTTTGCAAATTTCAACTATTATCAACATTTTTTTAATATTCTAAGATTTTCAATTATATTCTCTTAAACATTTCCAAGTGTCAAAGTTAATGTTACGGATTGTTTTTTTAAACAAACATGAAGCCGTCGCATATATAACTTGCTCAAGATACTTTGGGATTCGTGTTGTTCTTCAGGGTTCCTCTCGCGGGATAGCAATCATACCTTCACCAGTTTGTGGCCAGATAGAGATAAGAATAAATAGTGTTCCTTGGTCAAAGATAATAATCAAAGCAGCATGAGGGTATTTATCGCTTTCGTACCATAGTTCTCCAAAGACCGAATCTGATCTCACTCATAACCAGCGGTCGGCTCGGCAGAATTCTAATGTCGTTTATGGACCCACGTGTGCGGTCGAACGCCACGCACACCGTAGGTCTTAAGCTGTTGCGAACGCGTTACCGGCGGAGAGGAGGAAAGGTGGGTAAGTGTGCCCGTGGAGCGCTGAGCACCCTGCACGCGTAGGTAGGAAGTTTGGAAAAAAGACTAAGTTTGTAAGTTTAAGGATAATTGAGACACACTATTGCCCAATACAAAATGAATGAAAGTATTCAAATCGCTTGAATGTTAAACTTGAACTGACGTTTGTTCTTCAAGTCGGAATCGACGAACGTTTTAGGGTGCGTTCGTTTATGTACTGCAAGCACTCCCAGTACTGAATGAGCGTGAGTAAATTTTTACATCACTTCCTACTGCGGGTACTGTTGCTGCAGAGGTAAGGTAACGCCAGTAGCCTCAGCACATTGCACGACCGATCAGTTTTATGGTAGTAATCCTTACTGGAAGTATACGTTCGAATAGCCGAACGCTACTCGCAGTATACTTTATGGCGTCACATTGCCAGTACTCGCATTACATAAACAAACGCAGCCTTAGAAGGCTCCCTTCTACAGACACCTAAGAAGGAGCCAATCCGGTGCTCGCTAGGGCAGGCGCTCTAGCCCTACGCGCAGGGATAGGTGCCCTTCCAGTGGGTCTTACTCCTTCTCCAAAGTTAGAGAGGCGCGCGCAGCAGATGGGCTGTTCCTCTACTTCCTAGGCTACGTGCGCTGGGTACTGGCGGAAAATGGCGGCGAGGTGGGAATCCCCGAGCCGAGGAAAAACCGGACCCTTCCTCGTGGATGTCTAGCTCGGGCGAGGCGAACGAGCTTTATGGCTCTGTTGCAGCTCGGAGACGATGGCCGGCGCGTTTCAGAAATAGAGTGAGCGCTCGAGAATTTTAGGACCTATTGTATTAGGCTTCTCGAGGATTTCGAAAACGCCGTGAAGTGATTTCTTGGTTTATTACTTTATTGCGGGATTAACCGTACCTCATTTGTAGTTTCCACGAATAGCTGGACATTTGCGTGCCAGATGTCGCGTCCTAATCTCTAATTGTACGCGAGGAATACCCACTCATTAATACGTGACGTGCGTTTTACAATTTGAATTCCCGTTGAATTGTGTTTGCTAGCCTGATTGTTTACTCGGCTAGATTCGTGCGATTGGAGATGCGAATACGTAACAAAGCGTACGAACCTTTATTGAACCTGGCTTTATTGAGGGCAACCGACCGGACGGTCAGGAGACTATCGCCACTGCATCAATTACCTGTTCGACCCCCTCTCGTACCATCCCGAACATAAAGCAGTCGTTATACGGAACTTCCTAATTCTGACTCGAGGACCAATTCTCGTACAATGTACAACCGGTTTCATTATGATGATTGCCTTCCTGAAAAGTGGATCGAACGATCACTACTTTCAGCCAACGGCCATATCACGCTGAATTCACCGGTTCTCGTCCCCATAGTTGCAGCAAAGCAAATACAAATACATGTAAATCTTCTTGAAAAATACTACAAAACATGGAGCATTAACACGAATGCAGCAGAAATTAAAGCAATTCTATTTGCTAGGAAGATAAAGGACACACAAACCATACAACCAATCACCTTCAATAATTAAAATATAGAAATTAAGGAGGTAGTCAAATATCTAGGTATTATTATTGTTCAGAAGTTATTATATGAAGAGAACATTAAGAATTTGTTAAAAAAAAAGGATATGCAATTTCAAAAGCTCTATACCCTTTATTACTCAGAACCTCTAAGTTAACCAATACGAATAAGTTAATAGTATACATGAGACCCATACTCACCTACGCCTCTCGAGTGTGGAGCAATACAGCGACGTCTAATTTCCTTCCACTACAAAGATTCCAAAGCAAGACCTTCAGGCTAGCACTAAATAAAAATAGATATGGACACACAGGCTCAGACTGACTATTTATATAAGTATATAAGTAAGTTAGCACTAGATTTCTACAAGAAACAGCTAAAAGTTAATCTTCTGACCAAAGACATAATAAGCGACTATGTAAAACTTACAGACAATCACACCATTAAGTACAAACCTCCATACGCAAACATCAGAGAAGATATACTTTCTTAATAGTCTATACGCAGAGCGCTTAGTCAATCTCGAGTGTAGGTTTTTTATAATTTAGAAATTTTCATACTATAGTAAGTCATATTTGAATAGTTTCAAGCAATACCACATATGATATAGTATAATCAAACCAAAGATGTATATACTTCTCCAGTGTCCATATCTTATAAGTAAGATATATGCAACACATGTGAAGTTTCGAAGTTTCCAGATGTAGATAAGTCGAAATCCTCGATAGGTGCTACAAATTCATTAGAAATATTAGATACAAAGTGTCTAGAAAGAATCTGATCCCGTTCATAACCGGCGGCCGAGTCGGCGGAATTCTAATGTCGTTTACGGACCCACGTGTGCAGTCGAACGCCACGCACACCGTAGGTCGTAAAAGCGTAAGGACCTTTATTAAATCCGGCTTCACTGAGGGCAACTGGTCGGATGGTTGGATGACTACCGCCTCCGACTCACATACCTGCTCGAATACCTCCCGTACCGTCCCCACCATAAACCAGTCGTTATGCGGAACTACCTGATTCTGACTCGAGGACCAATTCTCGTATAATGTCCAACCGGTCGCATTATGATGATTGCCTTTCGGAAAAGCGCATCGAACGACAATTACTTCCAGCCAACGGCCATATCACGCCGAATTCACCGGTTCTCGTCAGTTGGCGCGGAGCCGTCGAAGCGTGCAGTCCTACCGTGCACTCTGTCACGTACCGCCAACTACTTTCAAACAATACTCTCAGGCTGCCTAAGGAACAAAAGCCCAAGTGCCGTACACAACCCATCTCGTACGTTGGTGCAAAGCACCAAATAAGCACCGAAATTAAGAAGATTATAAAGCTGTTCCAAGAGGAGGAGCAGCATGATCCAGAATTTCTCGGAGAATCGATCGAAATCAACAGTCACACCAGCGTTGCAAAACCGGTGAGCCCATCGATGTCCGCTCCAGACACTCCAGTCATGAAGAGGAAGAAACTCCAGCCGTCTCCAAACATCTCTGCTAGTCGCAGAAGTTCAACTGGATCCAGCAGCAGCAGTTCTAACAAAAAGGCTAGTACTTCAGTTACACAGAAGCCCACAAGCATTCCAATACCCAGCAAGCAATATACTAGTGCAGAAATGGAACAGTCAATCCAGATCCAGTTACTTCTCAAAACTATTGAGGAATTACAACTGGAGTTGAAATTGCTAAAAGATAAAAATACAGAACTAAGAGATCAGCGTGTAAGCAGGGAAGAGCCCAGCTTTAAAAACATCTACGAAGCCATGGACACCACTACGTGTCAAGATAACCAGTACTTCGATACGAACGCAGCACTCCCGCACAACAGTCCACGAGGTGAAGGTCAAACACCAACCGCCTTACCTCCAGAACATCCACGAGTTCAAAATGAAGACTTCAGACCATCCCAAGGACAGAAGATCAACAGAAAACCACCACCGATCATCATTCACGATGCAGGAGCGACGCAAATCATCCGAGCGCTCAAAAATAAAGTAGATGAGTATACCATCAAAAGAGTAGCATATAATAAGCACACCTTATACATAAACCACTCAAAACATCATAGCCTAGCATTACAATCACTCCAGTCGAATCACATAAAATTCTTCACATTTACCCCCAAAGAATCAAAGCCTCGCACGCTCCTCTTAAAAGGACTTGATCCCGACACAAATACAGTACTAATCATTGAATCACTCAACAAAGTAGCTCCAAATAAATTAAAAGCAATCTCCGCATCATTATTCACCACTGCTAAATCGAAACAAGAAAACAAAAAACTTCCGATGTTTGTTATTCAATTTTCGCCAGAGTCCGATCTAGCATTAACAAAATTAATCAATGTCATCGATTACCAGAAGGTGAGATGGGACAGCCTAAAAAAAAGTGCAGCAATGCAGTGCAGGAACTGTCAGCGATTCGGTCATGCCAGTACTAACTGTAATCTAAGTTTCAGATGCCCAAAATGCGACAACCCTCACAATAAAGGCGAATGCAAATTAGGCGATAAGATATCAAAGGATGCAGTTTACTGCATAAACTGCAAAAACTATGGCCACCCGGCTACGTATAGAGGCTGCCCAGCAGTCAAAAGAACGGCAGAGTTAAAAATCATTAAAAAGTTGGACCAAAACAGCAACGCTAGGAACAACAACGCAACACCCAATTTAAATACAGGTAACAGCCAAAAACTACCGTCAGTTCCAGCGCGATTAGCCAAATCTTACAGCGATGCAGTGGCATCCACGCACACTCCAGCAAGGCAGCAGACCAGTAGCCTAACGCACACCCAAAATCTTGTAGAATTACTGCTAGAGCTAAACAAGAAAACTAATTTCATGACTGAACAAATTCAGAACAATTCGAGAAGGATAGAAATATTATTCAGCGCCCTGAGATTACAAGACACAAATATCACTGACAGAAATGCCTATTATAGCGCAAATTAACCAATCCTCCAAGAACAGCTCCCCGGAGCCAACACTCACAAACAGCTTAAACATCATATCAATTAACGTTAACTCCATTGCAAACATTCACAGAAGAGCTGCTCTCAATGATTTTATTCAAGAACACAAGCCCGACGTACTATGTCTCAACGAGACAAAACTAAATGAGAAACACTCAATGCAATTTTTAAATTATAATTTCGTAAGAACCGATAGGGAAGCAACCGCACAAGGCGGAGGCACAGCTATCCTAATTACCGACAAACTGCATTACGAACATATCACGCTGAATATATTAAACACTTCCATATTAGAAACCACAATAATAATGCTCAATCTCACTAACGGCAAAAAACTATACATCGTCTCAGTATATAGTCCAATACCTTCCAAAAACTTCGCATCAGAATTTGAAAAAATATTCACGCATCTCAATTTGAAAAGCAAAAACAACTTCTACATCATCTGCGGAGATTTAAATGCCAAACACACGTACTGGAACAACGATTCTAACAACGCCAAAGGAGTACGCTTGTACACTTGGCTAAAGGACAATGACTTCGAATTCAGGGCAAAACTCCACGCTCCTAACACAGCAACTTACCCCAGATGCAATTCAGTACTAGACATCATAATAGCGGACAACAGACTAATTCTAGCTACAAACGACACCAATCGAGTCAATGTATTGCCTTACGACAGCGACCACTGGGCAATAGGGTTTAGCTGCTGCTTTGATAGCTTGAGATTTAATTATGCTTTGAACATTCAGCCTAACAGACTCAACACAAGAAAGACCGACTGGAAAAAATTCAAAATCCATTTACAAAATTTTGAAAGACAATATCCTCTAGCTTCGAACAGAAATTTAACTCAGGAGGAAATAGACAAAGCTGTAGAGGCACTAGAATCTAATATCCTCAGTGCACTCACAGCAAGCACTCCTAAGTTCAAACAGATAGACCAATTCAGTAAACTGTCGAATGCCAACATCAAACGCCTAAAAACTATTAAGAAAAAACTGCTCTCGCATCTGTTTGCCTACTTCAGATCCAATACATCAAACGTCTCTTCTGCAGAAACTTTAAAAATATTAATAAAACATATCAATTACAAATTAAAACTAGCATACTCCGAATTATCCAACACCTTTTGGAACAACACACTGAAAAATCTAGACACCAGGAATCCCGAACAAATGTACAGAACCATAAACCGTATCACTAAAAACAAAAAATCTACCGCTACAAAATATTTTATCATCAAAGATTCCGATCTCCCTCTGCTAGCTGAAGCAGGGCTAAATCCAAACAGCATGTCCAAAAGCGGAAGTGATTACATTTGCGCATCTTCAAAGGAACAAGCGCAATTACTTGGAACGAAATTTATAAAGATTCACTCTCAAAATTTATCCACTCAAGTCAAATCCAAATTCGACAACCTGATAGAAAACAAATACGAACAAATACTACAAACATTTGCTCAAGAACGTCACTTATCCTTTTCCGACAGTAATAACGCCTTAAATCCAGTAGAGGACAGAGACGGCTACTTAACTAATACTTATGAAGTTGAAAAAGTATTCAAAAACTCAACAATAAAAAGTCATCCAGCTACGACAAGCTATCTAACTTCGTTCTCAAGAGATTGCCACGTGCAGTAACAAATACGTATACCATCATCTTCAATAATTGTCTCGACTCTTGTTACTTTCCTGACAAATGGAAGGTGGCAAGGGTCGTGGCATTATTGAAGAAAGACAAAGACCCTAAACAATTTACCAGTTACCGACCTATAAGTTTGCTCCCAAATTCTGGCAAAATACTTGAAAAAGTCATTAACAACAGGCTTATGACAATTGTAACAAACAAGAATCTAATTCCAGACCACCAATTTGGATTTAGAGCGAAACATTCAACAACACACGCGATAACCAAACTTACTTCAGATATAGCATGGGCACTAAGCGATAATTCATTGACAGCAGCTTGCTTAATTGACCTTGAGAAAGCATTCGACACGGTCTGGACTAAAGGACTATTCTACAAACTACACAAACGACAGTTGTTTCCACTACCGTTATTAAAAATGCTGCATAATACAATCACCGGCAGGAAATTTAGAGTAGCCTTTGGCGATGCAGAGTCAAGCTCGACATTCGAAATAAGAAATGGATTACAACAAGGAGCAATCAACTCCCCACTTCTATTTAATCTCTTTTTCTCAGATGTACTAAAACTTTTCGAATTAAATTCAGGAAAGGGCTGCAGCGCCTTGGCGTTTGCCGACGATCTAGTACTCTACCAAAGTGGTAAAGATCCAGTGAAGCTCAACAAATCACTCCAGTCTGTGTGGAACAAAATCCACAGTTATTGTACCGCATGGAAATTAAAAATCAATGTGGACAAATGCGAGACAATTCTGTTTAGACCAACGGCAGCAAAACTATCCAGAAAAGGTAGGAAATACAAAGACTTTAAATTACAC
This sequence comes from Ectemnius cavifrons, assembly GCA_964023945.1. Taxonomy (NCBI): domain Eukaryota; kingdom Metazoa; phylum Arthropoda; class Insecta; order Hymenoptera; family Crabronidae; genus Ectemnius; species Ectemnius cavifrons. Next base: position 3,811,135 of record OZ030388.1, read on the forward strand.
CACCCCGAAGACAACTCGGTGACGATACCCCACCGCAACGAAGTGAAATATCTTGGGATGCTGCTAACAGACAAATTTAATCATAATAAGCATGTCCAGCAACGACTAAGCATAGCGGAAAAAATGTGGAAGAGCCTAAGCAGAATCTATTACTCTAAAATAATAAGCAGCAAGGTTAAAATCCTCCTCTACAAAACGCTAATCAGATCACTACTATCTTACGCTTGCCCAATATGGTATAACGTCAAACCTCACATCATGGAACAAATCAGAATTTTCGAGAGAAAAGTATTCAGAGCAGCTACTAACATGCCAAAATTTAAGGATTTCGACAACAAGATCTGTTTCTCAAATAAGGAAGTATACGAAAAGGCAAACTGTTCAAGATTCGATCTACACCTCTTAAAAATCGTGAGGCAGCATTACGCTAAAGCGATAAAAAATGATTCCAACAACTTAATCAAAGGAGTAGCACTTCAATCAGAAAACTATATAAGAAAAACGTTAGCTACTGGTTTGCTCCCTCCTGAAGCATTTATATTTCTCGATGCACATGGCTTTACTCAAGATTTAAAGACAATGATTCCCATAATCTATCACACTAAGCGAAAGAAAGCGTCCAATGCGTTGTTGTATGATCCTCTAATAGTGAGCAATAACCCTGCCGATCTGATCTTTAGAACCACTCTGCCCAGCGTTGATCTGAGTACAAAAAACATTGAGTTTATCAAAAAACTTCCTTGGTTTCACCAACCCAGACCGCCACCTAATTTGCATGAGCCCCTCTAATTTAACTAAGCTTGGGGATAATAAGCGAGACTTAATTAACCAAAGCACTATCAGCTAGAACATTCCTTTATTCATCAAAAATCTACACTTATGCGCAAATAAGCAATCCAATTCACTAGAATTAAAAACTAGAAATAAGATTGCAATACTCCATATTTCATAAATTAATATTAAAAATAAAAATTCATTATCTTCTGTAATCTCCAATCCAGGATTTTCGCATCCAGTCTTGAAAATCTAAAACAAAAATGTACATATTGTATATAGTATATATAGTGTAAATAGGCGATTAATATTTAAAATTAGTCATAAGTTAGATAGTAAGTTAGTATATCGTTATATAAGTAGAAATCTAGCAGCCCAGTTTTTGTTCTAAAGACCAAATACTTGTAAAATTATTTTTCTGGTCGATCAAACTCAGTTCATCTGCCTCAGTGCAAAGAAAATTTGTGTTATATTCCCATTTAACAAAAGTTAATTATTCAGGAACCAATTATGTCATAGAGAAGCCTTCCGGCCATTATGATTTACTAGACAATAAGTTAGTTCTATAATCGTTGTTTATTTCGATGTACAAATAATACATTGGTCGCTCAATAAACATTATCAAAATCAAATCACCGGTTCTCGTCCGATCACCGAAGTTAAACGGGGTTGAGCGCGGTCAGTACTTGGATGGGTGACCGCCTGGGAACACCGCGTGCTGTTGGCGCTCTCTTTTTGCAACTTTCAACGATTATCAAAATTTATTTAACATTCTAAGATTTCTAATTACATTTTCTTAAACATTTCCAAGAGTCGAAGTTAATGTTACGGTTTGTTCTTTTAAAATGAAACCGTCGCATATCTGAGGGCAACTGGTCGGGCGGTCAGGGGACTACCGTCATCGCCTCACATACCTGCTCGAACACCTCCCATACCGTCCCGATCATAAACCAGTCGTTATGCGGAACTACCTGATTCTGACACAAGTACCAATTCTCGTACAATGTATAACCAATCTCATTATGATGATTGCCTTCCGCAAAAGCGGATTGAATGACTATTACTTTCAGCCAACGGCCATATCACGCCGAATTCACCGGTTCTCGTCCGATCACCGAAGTTAAACGGGGTTGAGCGCGGTCAGTACTTGGATGGGTGACCGCCTGGGAACACCGCGTGTTGTTGGCGCTCTCTTTTTGCAACTTTCAACTATTGTCTACATCTTTTTAACATTGTGAGATTTCCAAGTGTATTCTCTTAAACATTTCCAGGATTCAAAGTTAATCTTACGTTACAGTTCTTTTAAACAAACGAAACCGTCGTACATACAACTTGCTCAAGATATTTTGGGATTCGTGTAGTTCTTCAGCGTTCTCTCGCCAGATAGCAATCATATCTTCACCAATTCGTGACCAGGTAGAGATAAGAATAAATAGTGTTTCTTATTCGAAGATAATGACCAAAGCAGCATCGGAGTATTTACCGCTTTTGTACCATAGTTCTCTAAAGACTGAATCTGATCCCATTCATAACCGACGGCCGAGTCGGCAGAATTCTAATGTCCTTTACGGACCCACGTGTACGGTCGAACGCTACGCACATGGTAGGTCTTAAAGTGCCTTTATTGAACCTGGCTTCACTGAGTGTAACCGGTCGGACGGTCAGAGGACTACCGCCATCGCCTCACGTACCTGCTCGAACACTTCCCATACCGTCCCGATCATAAACCAGTCGTTGTGCTGAAATACCTGATTCTAACTGAAATACCAATTCTCGTATAATGTTCAATCGGTCTCATTATGATGATGCGTTCCTGAAAAGCGCATCGAAGGATCATTACTTTCAGCCAACGGCAATATCACGCAGAATTCACTGGTTCTCGTCTTAACGATAACCGAGTAGTTGCCGCTTCCCTAATCGATCTGGAGAAGGCATTCGACACAGTCTGGTCAAACGGCTTAACATACAAACTCCATAATAAAACAGTTTTCCCATTATGCCTTCAGAAAATGATTTTCGAAATGATCAAAGATCGCAAGTTCAGGATCTCTTTGGATAAAGAAATCTCATAAAATTCCTTCTTGATCCCAAATGGACTCCAGCAAGGGGCTATTAATTCCCGCATATTATTTAGCCTATACTTTTCAGATGTACTAAAACTATTCGATTTAAACTTAGGAACAAGCTGTACCGCACTTGCTTTTGCAAACGATCTAATAGTCTGCACTAGCAACACAAAGGCCACAGAACCCCAGATCATACTCCAAAACAAGTTCAACAATATTGCCGATTATTGTAAGGACTGGAAATGAAAAATAAACGCGAGTAAATATGAAACAATTTTATTCGGACTACCAGCCCAGAAATTAAATAGGAATGTTCGAAAAAACTGGAAAACTTTTCCAATTAATAACTCCGATGATCCACTCACTTCTATACCACATACATAAAAGTAATGTGAAGTACTTAGCTATGCATCTCAGAGAAATACGATCATAAAATCCATGCCCCCACACTTCTGGCTAAAGCTCAAAAGGCATGGAGAAAAATAATGCGCATATATTTTAGTCACGATATATCTCAACTTATCAGTGAACATGTTAACGTACAAAACTTATGTAAGACCAATTCTCACCTACGCGAGCCCAATCTGGTTCAATATCAAACTGTATATCATAGAAAAAATGCAATGCTTAGAAAGAAAGATTTTTGGTGCGGCGACAGGCCTATTCAAACCACCTGATTCCGATATGCCATTCAAATACATAGACAATAATTATTTATATAGCATAGCCAACTGTTCTCGAATTGCCATCCACTTAATCAAACTCGTAAGAAAATATTTCGCAACAGCTATATCAAATAATACTAATAATTTAATACAAGGGGTAGCGCTGCGACTGGATCTGTATCTGGAAAAACCAGACTGTCGGGAATAATACCCCCGGAGGCCTTCATTTACCTTGACACGAAAGGTTTCATACAGGATTGCGCTACAAGAGTGCCAATCATTTATCACACAAGAAGAAAGAAAGCTAGTAACGCATTACTGTACAAGCCTGCTGAAGTGAGTCGATATGCCAACTTTTGCTAAAACTTAAATCGTGCTATATGCAGATGACACTGCGATATATGCATAATCTTTTAGTGCAATCGTAGCACCGAAGCAAGTCCAGATTCATGTTGGCATGCTTGAGGATTTCTATAAAAAGTGGAAAATTCCACTAAACACCTTCAAGTCTGAAATAGTCGTGTTTTCTAGCAAGTTCACACAAACTAAAATAATAAAACCACTACAAATATATAACAATAGTATACAAGATAAGTAAAACATACAATATTTAGTTGTAGTATTGGACTCTAGGCTTACATACAGACCGCATATAAAAAGCGTAATTAGTGAAGGCCATGCTGTAATTAAAAATCTATACCAACTATTGATAAAAAAAAATCGAAACTCAGCAGAAACAATACAACATTACTTTTCAAAATGATAATCAGACCAATTCTGTTGTATGCTTCGTCAGTTTGGAGAAGAACTGCGAAAACTAACATAGCACCTGTACAAACACTGCAAAACAAATGCCTTCGACTTATACTTAATGAAGGGAGATACGCGAGCCTGATTGATATGCATCATGAAGCACAAAATTGACTATATACTAACTTCTACAAGACCCAACTTCAAGCTAATGCTTTAACCAAAAATATTATAAGCGACTATAAGCTCAGATTGCAGAGTAGGCAATTGAAGGACAGATATCCCCCCGAAGATCTCGTACAATAATTGAAAATACAATACACTTATTACAGTAAATAGACTAGTATACCCTAGCATAAGTATAAGTATTAAGTTCCTATAAGGCATAAATTTGGGTCAATAAGACCTAGTGCGCATATATGTGTTGTAAGTAGGTTTTTGTGCAATTTTTCCTACAAATTGCCCATAATTATAATAATCATATCGCAAATAGCAACAGACTATGTTAATCGGAGTATCACGAAACCGTCCCAATTAGGAGTATAATTAATCTTATTAGATTGCTAAGAACAAAAGAGAAAGATAGATGACGCAGAGCCAATACGAGGCAGGCACTACAATCTTACGAGAGACTGTTAATGTACAAGATACACTTTATATGTAAGCACATAAAAGTATATTTTTGTTTCTAGACTTAAGTGAAAAAAATCCTTTGGAATGAAAATGATTCTCGTCCGATCTCTTCCACAGAATTCTAATGTCGTTTATGGACCCATGTGTGCGGTCGAACGCCACGCACACCGTACGTATTAAAGCGTACCGACCTTTATTGAACCTGGCTTCACTGAGGGCAAGCGGTCGGACGGTCAGGGAACTACCGCTACCGCCTCCCGTACCTGCTTGAACACCACCCATACCATCCCGATCATAAACCAGTCGTTATGCGGAACTACCTGATTCTGACTCACGTACCAATTCTCGTACAATATATAACCAATCTCATTATGGTGATTGCCTTTCGGAAAAGCGGATTAAACGACTACTACTTTCAGCCAACGGCCATATCACGCCGAATTCACCGGTTCTCGTCCGATCACCGAAGTTAAACGGGGTTGAGCGCGGTCAGTACTTGGATGGGTGACCGCCTGGGAACACCGCGTGCTGTTGGCGCTCTCTTTTTGCATCTTTCAACGATTACCAAAATTTGTGTAACATTCCAAGATTTCTAATTATACTTTCTTAAACATTTCCAAGAGTTGAAGTTAATGTTACGGATTGTTCTTTTAAAATGAAACCGTCGCATATCTGAGGGCAACCGGTCGGGCAGTCAGAGGACTACCGCCATCGCCTCACGTATGTACCTGCTTGAACACCTCCCATACCGTCCTGATCATAAACCAGTCGTTATGCGGAACTACCTGATTCTGACTCGAGGACCAATTCTCGTATAATATACAACCGGTCGCAGTATGATAATTGCGTTAGGGAAAAGCGTATTGAACGACTACTACTTTCAGCCAACGGCCATATCACGCCGAATTCACCGGTTCTCGTCCGATCACCGAAGTTAAACGGGGTTGAGCCCGGTCAGTACTTGGATGGGTGACCGCCTGGGAACACCGCGTGCTGTTGGCGCTCTCTTTTTGCAACTTTCAACGATTGTCAACATCTTTTTACCATTCTAAGATCTCCAATTGTATTCTCTTAAACATTTCCAAGAGTCAGCGTTAATGTTACGTTATATGATTGTTCTTTTAAACAAACATGCAACCGTCGTACATACAACTTGCTCAAAATATTTTGGGATTCGTGTGGTTCTTCAGCGTCCCCTTGCCAGATAGCAATCATATCTTCGCCAGTTCATGACCAGATAGAGATAAGAATAAATGGAGTTTCTTATTCAAAGATAATGACCAAAGCAACGTGGGGTATTTACCGCCTTCGTACTATAGTTCTCTAAAGACTGAATGTGATCCCATTCATAACCGACGGCCGAGTCGGCAGAATTCTAATGTCGTTTACGGACCCACGTGTGCGGTCGAACGCCACGCACACCGTAGGTCTTAAAGCGTACGGACCTTTATTGAACCCGGCTTCACTGGGGGCAACTGGTCGCACGGTTAGATGACTACCGCCTCCGCCTCACGTACCTGCTCAAACACCTCCCGTACCGTCCCCATCATAAACCAGTCGTTATGCGGAACTACCTGATTCTGACTCACGTACCAATTCTCGTACAATGTACAACCGGTCTCATTATGATGTTTGCCTTCCTGAAAAGCGGATCGAATGATCAATAATTTCAGCCAACGGCCATATCACGCCGAATTCACCGGTTCTCGTCCGATCACCGAAGTTAAACGGGGTTGAGCGCGGTCAGTACTTGGATGGGTGACCGCCTGGGAACACCGCGTGCTGTTGGCGCTCTCTTTTTGCAAGTTTCAACGATTGTAAAAAATTGTTTAACACTAGGACTTCTTTTTTTTGCAAAAAATTTGAAGATCAGCTAAACTGCTTCCCTAGAAGAACTAGAGATAAGTAGCATGGGATTGCACGGTACTGGCTGTCTTGTTAAAACCGGATCGAACGAAAATTACTTTCAGCCAACGGCCATATCACGCCGAATTCACCGGTTCTCGTCCGATCACCGAAGTTAAACGGGGTTGAGCGCGGTCAGTACTTGGATGGGTGACCGCCTGGGAACACCGCGTGCTGTTGGCGCTCTCTTTTTGCAAGTTTCAACAATTGCAAAAAATTGTTTAACATTCCAAGATTTCTAATTATATTTTCTTAAACATTTCTAAGAGTTGAAGTTAATGTTACGGATTGTTCTTTTAAAATGAAACCGTCCCATATCTGAGGGCAACCGGTCGGGTGGTCAGGGGACTACCGCCATCGCCTCACCTACCTGCTCGAAAACCTCCCATACCGTCCCGATCATAAACCAGTCGTTATGCGGAACTACCTGATTCTGACTCAAGTACCAATTCTCGTACAATGTACAACCGGTCTCATTATGATGATTGCCTTCCGGAAAAGCGGATTGAACGACCATTACTTTCAGCCAACGGCCATATCACGCCGAATTCACCGGTTCTCGTCCGATCACCGAAGTTAAACGGGGTTGAGCGCGGTCAGTACTTGGATGGGTGACCGCCTGGGAACACCGCGTGCTGTTGGCGCTCTCTTTTTGCAAGTTTCAACGATTGTAAAAAATTGTTTAACACTAGGACTTCTTTTTCTTGCAAAAAATTTGAAGATCAGCTAAACTGCTTCCCTAGAAGAACTAGAGATAAGTAGCATGGGATTGCACGGTACTGGCTGTCTTGTTAAAACCGGATCGAACGAAAATTACTTTCAGCCAACGGCCATATCACGCCGAATTCACCGGTTCTCGTCCGATCACCGAAGTTAAACGGGGTTGAGCGCGGTCAGTACTTGGATGGGTGACCGCCTGGGAACACCGCGTGCTGTTGGCGCTCTCTTTTTGCAAGTTTCAACGATTGTAAAAAAATGTTTAACACTAGGACTTCTTTTTTTTGCAAAAAATTTGAAGATCAGCTAAACTGCTTCCCTAGAAGAACTAGAGATAAGTAGCATGGGATTGCACGGTACTGGCTGTCTTGTTAAAACCGGATCGAACGAAAATTACTTTCAGCCAACGGCCATATCACGCCGAATTCACCGGTTCTCGTCCGATCACCCAACAAACTCGTAGCGTCAAAAGTACCAAGGTTTGAAACACCGAAATCCAAATCCAGAAATGTATCATTGCCGGTTCTCGTCCATAGTCCAGCTAATCACAGATCAATCAGTCTCTTGCCAACATTGGCGAAACTCAGTGAAAAAATATAATACTTTCTAGAATACGGACACATGAAACTAAACATAAAGTCATGATTAACGAACAGTTTGGCTTCTGAGAGAAAGATAACACGGTGCAACAAATAATGGGAATCGCGAACGATATTATTTACAATTTTAATAAAAAGAATGTTACAGCGATGTTCCTACTAGACATAGAAAGGCCTTGGATAAGATGTGGATAAAGGGTTTAATCTATAAGTTGATAAAATGTAAATTTCCAAATACAATAATAAAAGTCATAAACTCATATTTTATAAATAGAACTTTTGCAGTTGTAATAAACAACACGAAATTCAGTCTCAAAGATATCCAGACACGAGTCCCGCAAGGCTCAATACTCGGTCCTGTTCTCTTCAATGTCTACCTAAATGATATTCCTATGTTCGCGAAAACGCACACTGCGTTTATCATTCATATCAAGTTTCTAGAACATTTTTATAATAGATGGAAGATCTCTCTTAACGCGAGCAAAACTGAATTAATAGTACTCACTAAGAAACATACGGGAAAAAAGATAATCCGTTGCAGCGCTTTCAAAATAAATTTTTAAGGTTCATATTAAATGAAAGCAGATGTGCACAAATAAATGAGATGCATCGCGAAGCGGATATACAGTACATACACGATCGCATCAAAGAAGATTTAGTCAAGTCTTACAAAACACAATTGTCTGTTAACCCACTAACCAAAGATATTCTAAGCAATTATATAAGAACAACCGATGAATACATAATAAAACACAAGTTTCCGGTCAGTGATATAGATGTGCATAATATATTAAGCTAAAGAACTCAGCACGGAACAATAGACATAAGCATAAGTATAATATATAGGGCAAACAGTTGTACTGCCAGAAATATACCTCTGCAATTTTTAAATAGGTTTTTCAGTATTATTTTTTCTATGTTTACAAAAGATAAGAAAGTTTGACACCAAAGCTGAAATATTGTCTAAAACCGCACTACGAATACACCCTGTAACTAATATTATAATTTACCAGTATAATATGATGTTGGAGAGCTCATGTGATAATAGTACGTTAAACTTGGTTGCGGTCGGGGGCTTGAAGCGCCAGGCCCGGCAAACCCTGCTGGACCGGTGGAGAGCGTGGCTGTCCGAGCCGTGCAACATCGCCAGCAGAGCTGTCGGAGCTATCCTCCCCTCCTTGACGGAGTGGGCGGATAGCGGTAAGAGACATGGCGTCACTTACAGGACGTGCCAGATGCTCACCGGGCATGGTTGCTTCGGTGAGTATCTGGCACGCATCGGCAAGGAGGCGGACACTCGCTGCCACCAGTGTGGGGTCGATCAGGACGGCGCTCAGCACACCCTCGAGGAGTGTCCCTCGTGGGCAGCTGAGCGTACCGTCCTGATCGGCCAGATAGGCGCCAACCTCTCACCATCAGCCGTCGTGAGAGCGATGGTCGGTGGCGGGGAGAGTTGGCAGGCTGTGACCTCCTTCTGCGAGACTGTTCTCTCGCAGAAGAAGGTCGCCGAGCGTGATCGGAAGCGCTCCGGCGCACCCGGTCGCGTAGTGAGGGTGAGGGCAAGGGGCGGCCGCTCGCGGCGGGGGGCATACAGGCCCTAGCCGCGCCACTCCCCACCCCTCAAAGTAAATAAGGATTGAATGGCGTGCTACACCTAAGTAGGGTCATAGCCGCTGTCGACATGGACTCCGGCACTCCTTCACCAGGAGTGTCAAGGGCCATTCTCGACAGGGCTGTGTCCTAAATTTACTTACTGCTCAATGTACCCAGTTTTTTCCCCTAAAAGCCTTAACAACAAACCAAACCTTTTTCTGGGTATGTAGACATTAAAATTGTAAGCTAGGGAACCCCCTTATCAAGCCCTATCAATTCCAATTTATTACAAGTATCATTAACATCGCAAATTTGCACCAGAGTACTCCGAACATGGCCATTGGTACATTATTTTTCATAAGTCACTTATGCTCCATCCAAACGAAGTTTATTGCGTTCAATTCATAACTTGTACTTATAAGGCTTTACAATAAACACCTTTAAAAAAATCACCAGTTCTTGTCCGCATACTCTTGGCGGCACTTTCTTTTTGCCATGTTCATCAACTGTAAAAAGGTTTCATACTGGAAGGACATATTATTTATCGAATACTTTCCAAAACTCTTATCATTCTACGCCAGGTAGTTTCTCTCAAATGTCAGATTTATTCGCAGTATGTTATAGTTATAATAATATACAGTATAATGTACAAATTAATAAGGAATGTGTCTAAGGAGACTTGTTCATGAACCTGTTTTGTATTTAATACAGTGGATCAATGGAGAAGCTTGATTAAATAAATGACAAGGATTCAATTCGATTTATATTTATTAAGTTTTACATTTCTCGCTGAACATAAACCCATTAATATATTTAGGATTTGGAAGTCTCAGGAACTTTTCCATTCGACATGAATATCGATTGCCGAGGCACGCACTTGTCCAAGACATTAAAACTTTGGTTTATATTTCCAATAGACGTGAGGTCCATTGGCGCCACATATATCTGTAATAGTACTATTAGTGTGAGGTCTGATTGAGGACTGATTGACTGACGAAGTGAGGAGAAATAGGGTGTGATCAAAAAGTTACCTGTTTATTCAATTATAAGTTATATCAATACATACGTATTCGTCTATGACACGACAGACTTCGCCCTAAACATATTGCTTATTTCTAGACCCAAACACAAAAAACAGTAGAACCGATGCTGTTGCGTATGTGTCCACTTTACTTTCCCCATACTTTCAAGGATCTAAATAAAGCAAGTATAACAATAATTCAAGTTACTGAACCATGTTTCCCAGATACACCATTAGAAGAAATCTCGGCCACAATCACGCCAAAAACATCACGAGAATTTAGCGACGTTGTTAAACATTTTTACAATTGTTGAAGATGGCAAAAGAGAGTAGCGCCAACAGCACGCGGTGTTCCCAGGCGGTCACCCATCCAAGTACTGACCGCGCTCAACCCCGTTTAACTTCGGTGATCGGACGAGAACCGGTGAATTCGGCGTGATATGGCCGTTGGCTGAAAGTAGTAGTCGTTCAATACGCTTTTCCGAAAGGCAATCATCATAATGAAACCGGTTGTACATTATACGAGAATTGGTCCTCGAGTCAAAACCAGGTAGTTCCGCATAACGACTGGTTTATGAACGGGACGGTATGGGTGGTATTCGAGCAGGTAGGTGAGGCGATGGCGGTAGTCCCCTGACCGTCCGACCGCTTACCCTCAGTGAAGCCAGGTTCAATAAAGGTCCATACGCTTTAAGACCTATGGTGTGCGTAGCGTTCGACCGTACACGTGGGTCCATAAATGACATTAGAATTCTGCCAAACCGACCGCCGGTTATGGATGGGATCAGATACGGTCTTTAGGGAACTATGGTAGGAAGGCGGTAAATACCCCCACGCTGCATTGGTCATTATCTTTGAATAAGAAACTCTATTTATTCTTATCTCTATCTGGTCACGAACTGGCGAAGATATGATTGCTATCTGGCGAGAGGACGCTGAAGAACTACACGAATCCCAAAATATCTTGAGCAAGTTGTATGTACGACGGTTGCATGTTTGTTTAAAAAAACAATCATATAACGTAACATTAACTTTGACTCTTGGAAATGTCTAAGAGAATACACTTGGGAATCTTAGAATGGTAAAAAGATGTTGACAATCGTTGCAACTTGCAAAAAGAGAGCGCCAACAGCACGCGGTGTTCCCAGGCGGTCACCCATCCAAGTACTGACCGCGCTCAACCCCGTTTAACTTCGGTGATCGGACGAGAACCGGTGAATTCGGCGTGATATGGCCGTTGGCTGAAAGTAGTAGTCGTTCAATACGCTTTTCCCAAAGGCAATCATCATAATGAGACCGGTTGTGCATTGTACAAGAATTGGTCTTCGAGTCAGAATCAGGTAGTTCCGCATAACGACTGGTTTATGATGGGGACGGTACGGGAGGTGTTTGAGCAGGTATGTAAGTACGTGAGGCGGAGGCGGTAGTCATCTAACCGTCCGACCAGTTGCCCTCAGTGAAGCCGGGTTCAATAAAGGTCCGTACGCTTTAAGACCTACGGTGTGCGTGGCGTTCGACCGCACACGTAGGTCCGTAAACGACATTAGAATTCTGCCAAACCGACCGCCGGTTATGGATGGGATCAGATACGGTCTTTAGAGAACTATGGTAGGAAGGCGGTAAATACCCGCACGCTGCTTTGGTCATTATCTTTGACTAAGGAACTCCATTTATTCTTATCTCTATCTAGCCACAAACTGGTAAAGATATGATTGCTATCTGGCAAGAGGACGCTGAAGAACCACACGTACTCCACAATGTCTTAAGCAAGTTGTATATACGACGGTTGCATGTTTGTTTAAAAGAACAATCATATAACGTAACATTAACTTTGACTCTTGGAAATGTGTAAGAGAATACACTTGGATATCTTAGAATGTTAAAAAGATGTTAATGATAGTTGAAAGTTGCAAAAAGAGAGCGCCAACAGCACGCGGTGTTCCCAGGCGGTCACCCATCCAAGTACTGACCGCGCTCAACCCCGTTTAACTTCGGTGATCGGACGAGAACCGGTGAATTCGGCGTGATATGGCCGTTGGCTGAAAACAATTTTCGTTCGATCCGGTTTTCAACAAGACAGCCGGTACCGTGCAATGCCACGCTACTTATCCTTAGTGCTTCTAGGGAAGCAGTTTAGCTGATCTTCAAATTTTTTGCAAAAAAAAGAAGTCCTAGTGTTAAACAATTTTTTACAATCGTTGAAACTTGCAAAAAGAGAGCGCCAACAGCACGCGGTGTTCCCAGGCGGTCACCCATCCAAGTACTGACCGCGCTCAACCCCGTTTAACTTCGGTGATCGGACGAGAACCATTTCATTTCAAAGGATTTTATTTACACTTAAGTCTAGGTACAAAAATATACATTTATGTGCATACATGTAAAGTGTATTTTGTACATTAGCATTCTTTGGTAACATTGTAGTCCCTGCCTCATCTTGGCTCTACCTACATTTATCTTTCTCTGTTGTCCTTAGCAATATAATGCGATTAATTATACTCCTGATTGGGACGGTTTCGTGCTATACTGCGGTTTATACAGTCTACTGCCATGTGCGATATGATTATTGTATATTATGACTAATTTGTAGGAAAAATTGCACAAAAACCTACTTATAATATATGCGCAGTAGATCTTATTGACCTAAATTTATGACTTATAGGAACTTCACATTTATGCTTATACTACGGTATATACTTTCCGTTATAGTACGATATCTTCGAAAGGATATCTGTGCTTCAGTTGGCTATTTTGCGATCTGAGCTTGTAGTCGCTTATAATACTTTCGGTAAGAGCATTAGCTCGTAGTTGAGTCTTGTAGAATTTAGTTGCCATCTCTCTTATATAATTATTTATATAGTCAATATTTGCTTCGCGATGCATATCAATGAGTCTCGCGTATCTCCCTTCATTAAGTATGAGCCGAAGGCATTTGTTTTGCAACGTTTGTACAGGTACTATGTTCGTTTTCGCTGTTCTTCTCCAAACTGACGACGCATACAATAGAATTGGCCTTATTATCATTTTGAAAAGTAATATTTTATTGTTTCTGCTGAGTTTCGAGTTTTTTACCATTAGTGGGTATAAATTTTTGATCACTGCATGACCTTTGCTAGTTACGCTTTTTATATGCTGTCTGTATGTAAGCCTGGCATCTAGTACTACACCTAAATATTTTACGTTTTTCTTATCTTGTATTCTATTGTTGTATATCTGTAGGGGTTTTATTATTTTAGTTTGCGTGAACTTCCTAGAGAACACTATTACTTCAGACTTGGAGGTATTTAGCGCGATTTTCCATTTTTTATAGAAGTCTTCCAGCATGCCAACATGAATTTGAACTTGCTTCGCTGCTACGATTGCACTAAAAGATTGTGCATATATCGCAGTGTCATCTGCATATAGCGCAATTTGAGTTTTATCAAATGTTGGGATATCGTTTAAATATATATTAAAAAGCACTGGCCCTAATATTGATCCCTGAGGTACACCTGCCCTTATTTGTTTTGTTTTCGATCTGGTATTGTTTAGAGTTACTCGAAAGTTTCTGGAGTTCATGTAGGAATATATAAGTTTTATTATACAACTGGGATATTTACTTTCTATCATTTTGTGTATTAATCCGTCGATCCAAACCTTGTCGAAGGCTTTTTCTATGTCCAAAAATAACATAACTGTAACTTTCTTTTTGTTATATCCGTTTATAATGTCATTTGTAATTCTTAGTACTTGCTGTGTTGTATTGTGCCTTTCTCTAAAACCAAATTGCTGATCTATTGTGAGTCTATTGGATGTCTCATGTTTCCTAATCCTGTCAAGAATGACTTTTTCTGTGAGTTTTCCTAACGTATTCAACAAACTAATTGGCCTATAGCTACTTGGTTGATTTATAGGTTTGCCTGTCTTGTATATCGGCATTATATTGGCCGTTTTCCAATTGTGCGGAAAATAACTAAGTTTGAAAATTGCATTTACTATATATGTTAACTGTACTATTGCTTTTTTACTGAAGTTCTTTATTATTATATTCTGTATTTGATCTGGTCCTGGTGCCTTTAAAGACGGTAGTTTTTTAATAAAGCCTGCTAATTCTCTAGGTGATGTAATGTGGGATTTCCAGTTTTCTACTTCGGCTTCATTTTCCCATAGAAAATTTAGCACCGTTTCTATGATATGTTCCTGCTCATACGTATTATTCGTAACATCTATAGCATGTACCTTTTCAAATTGCGTAGCTAGAACCTCTGCTTTATCCGCCTCCTTGAATGCTGACCCTCTGTCTGTTGTGAGAGTAGGTATTGGATTGTACTTGTTCTTTAGTGCTTTGGTCATTTTCCATAGTGAATTATCCCTGATATTAAGACTTTGTAATTTAATTTCCCATTTATTATTTCTATGTTGGTTGATACTATTTCTAATCTCTTTTGTCAATGTAGTAAATTCCCTTTTATAATGTTGCTGTCTGGTATTTTGCCATAGTTTACGTGTTCGGTTTTTTAGTTTTATCATGTTAACTATGTCATCTGGCAAGTCATCTTTGTTTGAATTGCTGATCTTTTTAGTTTTAAGGACCTTTTGCATAGTTTGTTTAACGTTTTTAGTTATTTCCTTAACTGCTTCTTCTAATTCCGTTTTGGAATTTATTTTGTTGTTTATTTTAATAGTATTGTCTAATGCCTTACGAAATTCAGTCCAGTTTGTATCCTTATATATATACTTTGTCTTTTTAGAGTTTGGTTTACTTATGTTTCCCAACTGAAATACTATTGGTCGATGGTCTGAATTCAACTCATTTAATACTGTTAACTGAGAAACATTGGTAATATTTTTGTTTATACCAATATCTATCACTGTTGGTGTAGTATTGTTCATTGGATAGTGTGTTGGTTCGCTTGGATACATAATGGTACAGTTATTTTCTTGTATAAATTTATACAGCACTGCTCCATTCCTGTTGTTTACATGGCAATTCCAAACTCTATGTCGGGCATTCAGATCCCCTATGATTAGGACTTTATTATTCAGTTTAAAGAGCTCTTTTAGTTCCTTGTATGTGAAGTAATTACGTGGGTTATTGTATGTAGCTACTATGCTGATGTTGTCTTCAAGCGTAATGGCTATATGTTCAATTGTGATACTATTTCTCACATTAACAGTATGAAAAGGTATATCTTGCTTAATGAGAAGGGCTACACCACCAGCTGCATTTTTTCTGTCTTTCCTCAGGCATTGATAGTTTCTTATACTTAGTTTATCACATTCTTTGAGCTTTGTCTCATTGACTAACATAATATCTATATTATTTTTAGATATAAACGCTATTAATTCGCCTATTTTATTTCTTATTCCATTCGCATTCCAGGAACACATTTTGATTTCCTTTACTCGTCTAGTTCCTGGCATAACTGTAGCAATACCTCGAATTTATCGATTTCATTTTGACATGTCTGCAGTTTCACATTCAGTTTCCTTACTATAGTTAGCATTCTTTTAATATTCATCTGTGAGTTAAGTGTTTTTAGTTCCTTTGTCAATTCTATGAAATCCAGTATACTATTGTCCTTAACAGTACATGATGGATCCTTTGTATTATGAGTGTGAATATAGGTGCTTGGCGTGGCTCTAAGTACATTATTATTATTATCTGAAGTTAAGGTGTTCCTATCGCTGCACTTATCTGCCCAGCTAGTCTTCTGCTGTTCCACCGTAGTAGATGTAGTCTGCCTCCTTGGAAGATCTGGAAAATGCTCTTCGTTGACTATTCTTGAATGAGTCTTCTGTGTTTTTGTCTGCTTCTCTGTTTTTATTTTATCAATCCACTCTATCCTGCTTTGATAGACCTTGCAGTTCGTGGAATTGGCTGGATGATCCTTGTCACAGTTAGCGCACTTTGCTGGTTCTGTTTTTGGCTTAGTGCAGTGGTATGTGAGATGATTTCCTGCACATTTGAGGCATGCTGGCTGTGCAAAGCAATTGCTTGTTGAATGTCCCCATTCTTGACACCGATGGCATTGGGTCAGTCTTCTTTTTGTTATATAATATTCCCATTTAATTTTAGTGTAACAAACAAATTGTACTTTAGTTTGTATCTGTTTCAAGGATACTGCATTTGACATTGTTACCATGTACAATGGTTTCATTGTGCCTTTCATTTTCATGACATTATGCACTATGATGCCAGCTTCTTGGATTTGAGTTTTTATTTCCTCCACATCTATGCCATTGTGTAGGCCTTCAAGAACGTAAGTACGTCTTTTATCAGTTTTGTCTGTAAAAGTATGAAAGCTTACGTTCTCCTGCTTCCACACCTCAGTTAACTTTGTGTAATCTGCCTTGTCAGTTAGCTGGACTTTTGTATTGTCAATGTTGTATTTCACATAGAACTTCTCTTTCACTACTTTTTGAACTAAGTTGATGAATGTTTGGTGGTTTTCGACTTTACTGTGTAATATTAATGGGGGAATTTTCTTATCATTCTTATTTTGCTCTTGTTTCTTGGGTTCTTGCGTCTTCTTGCTCGTGGTTGTCGCATCATCGTCGATGTCCATATCACTCTTTCCTTGGAGTAATTGAAATTTGTTATTAGTGTCTACTCCGAGAGTTTGCCGCCTCTTAGTAGAAGTGGGTGGAGTTGTGGTGCCTTGCATTTTTCTTTTATTGTTGACTAGCACTTGTGCGAAATCTTTGACATTGGTTAGGTTATCCCCCGCTGGGGACACCTCATTTGGTTTATCAGGGTCGTTGTCGGAAATTTGGACACTTTTTCCACTTTGCACAGTGATGACGTCGTTCACTATAATGTCCAATATTTTTATTGGGTTAACAATCTGTTTTAATAAGTTTTTCTAACGTTCAGTTTTAGTCAATCGGTAATCCCGTCAGCTCGGACCGGACGCCGTCGGTCGAATCCGGACGAGAACCGGTGAATTCGGCGTGATATGGCCGTTGGCTGAAAGTAGTAGTCGTTCGATCCGCTTTTCAGGAAGCAATCATCATAATGAGATTGGTTATACATTGTACAAGAATTGGTACTTGTGTCAGAATCAGGTAGTTCCGCATAACGACTGGTTTATGATCAGGACGGTATGGGAGGTATTCGAGCAGGTACGTGAGGCGATGGCGGTAGTCCACTGACCGCCCGACCGGTTGCCCTCAGATATGCGACGGTTTCATTTTAAAAGAACAATCCATAACATTAACTTTGACTCTTGGAAATGTTTAAGAAAATATAATTAGAAATCTTGGAATTTTAAACAAATTTTGATAATCGTTGAAACTTGCAAAAAGAGAGTGGCGCCAACAGCACGCGGTGTTCCCAGGCGGTCACCCATCCAAGTACTGACCGCGCTCAACCCCGTTTAACTTCGGTGATCGGACGAGAACCGGTGAATTCGGCGTGATATGGCCGTTGGCTGAAAGTAGTAGTCGTTCAATCTGCTTTTCCTCAAGACAATTATCATAATGAGATTGGTTATATATTGTACGAAAATTTACTTTCGAACGTTCGAAAAGTTACTTTCAGCCAACATTCGCTGCATTTGTGATCGGTTATACATTGTACGAGGATTGGTACTCGAGTCTGTTATTGATAACGCATTTTAATTAGGATTCTTAATAGAATAGTAGTCAGATAACCAGATAGGTTGACAGATTTATGATAGGGACCCGGCCGGCACCTCTCAAGCGGTTTATGTACTGTTTGACTTCGTTACCTATCGGATAAGATCACGGAGTGGAAAAGGTAGGGTTACCTTTTAGCAATTTGTATAACCTCTTACTAACCAGTTGAAATCAGGTAGTTCGGAACGACTGGTTTATGATCAGGACAGTGTGCAAAAGGTTCGAGCAGGTACGTGAGGCAGGGGCAGTAATTTTCTGACCAACCGGCTAATTGCTGTCAGTGAAGCCAGATTCAATAAAGGTCCATCGATTGTCGATTTTCTTTAACCGAGAAACTCTGTACTTATCGTATCTAACCACGAAAGGGGAAAAGCAGGCTTCCCTTTTCACAAGGAAGCCGTAAAAAGCGCAGCACATATTCCAAAACTTTCGGGGCGAGCAATGTTATATTTTTATATCTTTCTAATAAAACAATCCCTGTAGAAAAACTGTTGTTCCTCATCTGCTCTTCTGTTCCCTCTATATTTTATTATTTAAAATAAAGGACAACGTTTCTTTGTCTATATGTTGGCTAAAATTCGAAAACGTTTGAACGCACTTTAGTGCGATTTTCTTTCGTGTATAAATTTACAAACTAGACAAACTGTGGGCTATAAAATATAGCTGTATTTATTACTTATACATTGTTCTCCAGAAATACTTCCATAATATCAAAAAGAATGGCTGTTTTAGCTGTCGCAACAACATATTATTTGTTACACTAAATTATGATTAACATGCATGTAAAATGACAAATGTACGAAGCCTGTTAAACTAGCTCGTCATTGATATACCTGATTCACATTTATTACCTAATTTGAATACCAATAATTCGAACATGATTGGAATATCTTTCCCTGTACCTTCGTACAATAAACAGATCATTTCATTTTAATGACATTACGATTTCTCATATGAAAATAGATACATGTCAAATTTTCATTTCATATTAATTCGTAACTAATTAAGAAATAGAGACTGCTAAACTTGACTCTTATATTAATGTAATATCATTTGTGTTCTCTTATAACATTTTTACTGTTTTCCAACCATAAAACTACCGTAAAAATAATACAACAGCACAGCCAGATAGTAGAAATTCCGTTTAATATGATTCGAATAAGTGAAGTTCAATCATCCCCTTCGCACTTGAGTTCTAATTATTTACATTATTGGTACAATTTGATATTATAAATAAATATCAGTGCGAGAAAAAGACTCGGTGAAATACTCCTTTATATTAAAATTACTCAACACTGTATAATTATACCATTTTCAACGGCCTATATCCATCATTGACGATTCAAAGGCAAGTGAATCACCCTGTACATATTTAATACAGAATAGTTCATGTTATATTTTGAAATAAGTCTCAGGATTATTAAATAAAACATACATTTTATTTGTAAATCAAAAGTCTATTTAAATACTTTGTGTAAATGTTAATCCAAAGGCCATGACAAAATGAAATCTACAAACTGTGTTCCTTCGCAAATAAAACAAAGAAACAATGATTTTAATACGACCAGTGGTTTGTGTATAATAAAACAAACAAAAATTATAATCACATTTAGCAAATGCATAAATTTAAAAAAAAGCATAAACAAGAGTTTGATCAGCTTTTACTTTGGTATGTAAACTATAAATGTGAATCTTCTGAATATTCGCCAATAAAATGCAGTGATCCATTTTGCATGGAATGACTCAACTATCATACATCTATTGTCATCTATCATACATTAATTCATTCAATATAATTTTTTATTTAAAAAATCCTATATTGAATGAATTTAATATAAAATTATAGCTCGAAAAACATCCTTATGCTCATAATATTCTTCATCGTTGAGTAAAGACTGGTGGTAATATGCTCCTGCCGGACAGTTTCCAATGCGTTCAATTTATCTGCAAGCTGGAAAACCTAGAAAAGGGAGAAGATATTAAACACAAATTCAGATTCGCAATAAACTCAGTAAATTATATCATATTCTTTCTCAATTAGGCAAATTCGCAACATTAGAATTTAATGTTTCACAGAATATTTAATTAATTATGAGATTGCGTAGTCGCAATCGATCAAAAGTACACTTATAGTGTAAATATATGATGTAAATATCTTGAGAGTTGTGTTGTATTGCTGCGTTTAAGATAATTATACATTTTCTAGGAACTTTAATTACATGTAAACATTTCTCTACATAGTTTATGCTTTCTTTAATATCAAATTGTACGTACAATGCGCGTAATATAATATTTATGCAGCGGATAAAAAGTGGGATTCAACAATATTGTTCAGCATTGTTGTACCGTACTTTTCATTCAACATATATGAATATTATATCATACAGTACATTATAATAGTCAGGGAATATTTATGTACAATTAATAGAAAATAAATGTTTTCTTCTTTAAGGAAATTTGCTTCACAAAATCTGCGTGTAGCAACACTTATTTTTATCCGCTGAATACTTTGCGTATTATATTACATGCCTTGTATTTGTAAGGTAATGTTATATATAATATGTGCGACATATTTGTATTAAATTAAAATTACTAAACAATTTATAACTATCCTTTGCGTAAGCGAATCACCTTGCACATTGTACATTGAGAAAGAATAAAGATAATAAATAATTGTATACTTACAAAGAAAAGTTGTTATCGCCCAATTGTTTTCTATGCGCACTCACTGTCTTGCGTCCTCACTGAAGGAACAACCATGAAGTTTTCGTTGATATTTAATCTTTCTTGAAAGAGCAACCGATTCTTACTGGAGATTTTTCAAAGCTTCTTAATGTTTCGGTTGCCAACCGTAAAAGCTGCCGAATGTCGATTGTTCATCGATGATAGCAGACAAAATAGAAATATCCGTAATACTGGAATATTCATCGGTAATGGAAACAAAAAGTTCCTTGTTACTGCAGCGAGGACACATCTTTGTATACACTTCTTTGTTACCCAACATGTCCACGCTGTTCTTTGAAATATAACAAAGAGTGGGTACAAAAAGTGTCGGCGAACCTAGGATTTTTAGAAGAAATTTTCTTAAAAAGAAAACTGTGTCCTTTAAGGAAATTTATTCTTTCGTTGAAAGAAGACTTTCTTCTGATTCTGTATAAGAAATAGTCAGATTGTTCGTACAATATTTGCTAGAACATGAACATTGTGTTTTGTATAGAAAGGTGGAGACGTTTTGGATTCGAATAAGTCCAACAGTTTGTACGACTAATGTAAACCTTTTGAAACGAAATTTATTTCTGTTTAGAGAGAAAAGTTTTCTTGCGTAAGAAACATTTGTCCAAAAAGATTGGGTATGCGTGTACTTTTTTTATAGATCAAGCGTAAAAGGTGCACGTTAGAATAAGCAAGAATCATCAGCCACCATTAATTTTGTCGAAACAATCACTTTTGTCCCGTTTAGTGTTTCCTATTTGTTTTTGGTTGAACCGTTGTGTTTTGTATCATAAACAATACAAGCGTCTCTGTTAAAACTAGCAAGTATTTTCATCGATTTGTAATTTATTGTGTCGCGAAATAAAACATGCAATATTATTTGATTTTTCGCCACCTATTAGATATATTTTTTGTAATGTTTGTGCCGAATCCAAAAGTGTATTTGAAATTTGCATTCGCACGAACTTTCACAGATTAATTGCAGATAAAAAAGAAACAGTGATAAAAGCATTAAAGAAACCAGACAGAGAACAATGAACAATGTAACTGAATTTCGTGTGAAATAGTATAAACGTGTAATTCACGTTGTTTGCAACGCAAGCAGAGATAAATGAGACAAACAATGTATTAACGTAAAAAATTCACTTACGGCTGACTGATACACATGCAGAGTAGTAAACACATGCCAGGC
The DNA here is from genome assembly GCA_964023945.1 of Ectemnius cavifrons. NCBI lineage: Eukaryota > Metazoa > Arthropoda > Insecta > Hymenoptera > Crabronidae > Ectemnius > Ectemnius cavifrons. Next base: position 3,833,379 of record OZ030388.1, read on the forward strand.
AATATCGTATGAGTTTCGATTCGAAATCACTATTTACACTTGTAAATAAAGATCGCAAAAGTACTCGCACAATTTTGCAAAAACATAGTTGAAAGTAAGAATAAAATAAAGATAAAATGAGTGGAAGGAATTTGAATTTGTCGAAATATTCTCACAAGTGAAACGAATACCACCATTGACTGCTACGACACGCACTCACCAAGCACTGTTTTGACTGACTGCCTAACAAAGGACTGTGTTTGTCCCCTCTTTGTTAGGAACTCTCCTTACTGCAACGCACGCGCGAAAAAGCCGCCAGTTCCTGCGATGTCGACCGAACGTTATCCTTTCACGTTTTTAATTTGTATTTGATAATTAAACTCATTTAATTTAGTAGTTTAAATATCTTTTAAGCTACAAATGTATACAACGCCATTTTTAATGTTGTTCACTCGCCTTTTTTTACTAGTTTATTTTATTATTAACATGTGAAAAATTATATAGTTTCTTATGTATAGGAACATGAGAGTGATGATATGTACAAAGGCAAGTGAACCACTTTGTGCGTGTTTACATTAACAACAATAATATACTCAAATACTACTTTTGAGATTTTTACTCTCAAATAGACACCTAGCTTTAATCTCAGCAACTATACTGGTCAAAATTAATGACACATAAAGGCTTACACCCCGTATATTTTCCTGACACATTGACTTATTTCTTTTGCAATACATAATATTCACTGAGCAACCAACTGTTTTTTAAGCCGAATGCAATTGACTTTCATCCAACGCTAGGTGTTATTTACAATCATTCCGCTGGCAAAAGATTTATGACTTGCTCTGATTACAAGGTAAAAGGGTTGAACCGGCTTATTGGAAACATATATCATTCTCACAGGATAATTTTCAATAAATTATTTAATCTTTACATCTCGAGTCCACTCGTGTCTTTGAATGTACAAATTCTGTATATCCTATCCCGAGCGTGGAATTATCCTTACAAATACATAAATATCTACAACTTACGAGTAACGAAGGATAACCGTCCGCCTGTGAAATAGGTCTTTAACGGAGTACCTGAAATTTCAACGTCACCTGAAAATCACCATTGTTGCCAATTTACTTGATAGATGAAAAAAGAAATAATCAGTCCGTTAGAAAGAAAATCGTTCGAACTAAGATTAGACTTTAAAAGATTGTACTTTCTCGTGGAATTTGGCAATCCTTCATTTAGTTAAAAATTGGTGATGCTTTTCAAAGAATCAGACTGTGAATCAGGCACGTGAATACCAAAGGCTGAGTTTACAGTAAGCTGGGTTTAAGATACTCTTTCATACAAAGCTCGAAGCTAGCATATTGGTTCAATGCTTTTCTTGTATGTTCGAATTATAGAATTTCAAACTGTGAAAATGCTTAAATTTAACGTTGCGATTTCATTCAATATCGACTTTGAGCATTATCCATTATACGTAAAATTTCTATATTAAATTCTAGCACTTTCACAGCTAGCATCGAACTGTTATGTTTGCTGCAATGCTAACGTTGAGTTTTCTATGAACAATTGACGAATTGTTTAAACAATCAATTCGGATGCGAGTGATTTTGAATTCAAATGAATTTATCAGTTTACGTGACTAATGGAAACCCAGCATTACAGGCGAAAGATTAACAACTATCTACAACGTAAACAAAGTATGAGGTATAGTAGGCCAGTTACATTAATATACAAAATTCGATCCAGCAAGGATTCACGTTTTCAGCGTTCGAATTAAAGCGGAGTCCTCGGAATCTAGTTTTCCATACACAATCGGAAGCAAAACTGTTTGTACTAGTTTAACTAGTATTGATAGTTCATGCAAGAATCCTTTTCTCGAAATATGTTTCTTAAGCTTTGTTCATCACTGGAGGAACATCGAGGAACCTTTTTCTTCTTGTTTCATGCTTGTTGAAAAAGTATCCGGTTTTCTGAATATTTTTGTTGTTAAAAGGAAAATACTGATTCCAAGACATTTGCAACAATGAAGAATAAAAACCTCGTCGATCTTCAGTAAGAACAGAACTTAGAAGAATACTTTCTGGCAAAGTAAATATTGCGAACCTTCGAAAGAAAGTTCGAGGCTTAAATTGTATTTTCAGCTTTTTCGAGTAAGTTTAAACGCTCTTTGAAAGGACATGGAAATTGTTTTTGCGAAATTAGAGTAACTATTTTAATTATTACACCTTTGGGGAGTAATTTGAGCTAGAAAAATTTAGATTCAGGGAAACCATAAGTGTTACTAATTCTCGAGTTTACTTTTCGCTATAAATATTCATTCTCTAACTGGAACTGAAACCAAAATAATAAGTTAATTGCGAATATTTTTGAATTTCCTAAGTGTTTCTTTGAATCCAGATTTCCGATGCTCAAATTACTCTGCAAATCTGTACTAATTAAAATTGAAACAAACATCTGCATCAAATTCTAATTCAGTTACCTCGATTCTTCGAAGACAGAAATAAAAACATATCCTACAAGTTTTGTAAGTTCTTCTACATCACATTAAGCTTTCACATTCTCCCCTAATTTGAGAGAAATTACAATCGATCCGACAAGAACTCGCAGTAGCTTCAGGAAATATCCAAGAATTTCTCTAGAATTCGTTACTTCCTTCGGCTAAACATTCGAATGTGACAGCCTATTTAAACTACCGCACAGATTGTATGGAGTAAAAAAAGCAGAGATACAATCGAAGAACAAACTATCATATAATTCTGCTTAATCATAAACTGCCACGCAAACTGAGAAGATTGTCAGTGCTCGTTAAAAGAGTCCTTGTACTTTCACTGGCTTGATAAGCGCATGAGTCGCACAATAAACACTTGTACAACGACTTCACAAGCATCGAATAATTCACAACGAAGAAGAAGCTTCGATCATTACGTTCGTACAGTACTAAAAGCTACGGGTTCCCCTATGCTGTTTTGCGGTAACATATTCAATTGTTCCAAGAGATTCTCTCGTTCGCGTAAACAAGCCCATGCTTTCTCTTGTTCCTTTTTAGTTAACGAAACTTTTCTCTGTTTCGATAAAATCAGCTTTTTGTAATGTTCGATCACTTCATTGTCCGCTATGCTGATTCGCCTTTTCAAAGCTTGCCGTTTACTCTCTTCTTGAGCTAGATTTAATAATCTCCTCAGCTGAGCAACATTATGACTCGAAAGCGCTGAGAGTTCTTGCTGGCATCTTTTAATCTCTGTTAGGATCTCATCGTCCTCCGGATTCCTCTTCTGGTGATCCGGTTCGAGTATACCTTGCTCTACCAGTTCTTTGTGCATTCTTAATTCTAAGTTTATGGAATTTTGTATACTCAAATCCCTCAAAACAGGTGGATCGTTGTCTCGAAAGAGTTTCGTGTCATTGGTATTATTCGCTACGTACACGTTCTCTTCGAGAAGAGCGGAAACTAATCTTTGAGTCAACGGACCGGCGATACCATTGGTTTTCTTATCGTTCTTCATCAGCAACGACATATCCGAACGATTTTTCTTTTTCTCTCTATTCGGATTACCCGCGTCTTCTTCCTGTAGAAGATCGTTATGTGCCCAAACCAAACTGTAATGTCGGCCGAGTGGAGAGATCTTCTTGAACTCTCCGATGTCATTGTGAGTCGCAACCAACTCTTCCAATAATTTAATGTCATCGGGCATGATATCCGTGCAATAAGGATCGATGGAAGCCCAGAATTTATTAGGTGTATCGTTCTTAAGAAGCAGAGGTTTGGGAGCGTCCGTCTTGGAGGCCTCGATCCTACCAATCTCATGGACGTTCGGCGTAACTTGAACATTGGAACTCCCAACCGCTTTTTGTTTGAATAATTTAGCCGGTAATGGAGATTGTAACTTGGAGGTGATTTCCTTCGGTTTGGATTTATCCTCGCGTACCTTCCTATCGAGCAAGGAGAGACCTTTGCCGCTCTTGGATCTCCTATCTCTGCGTTCCTCCGCTGAGGAGAGATTGGTCATTTCCTCTTGTAGCATTCGGTAGCGAACCACAACGGAGGATAGTAAAGTTTCTAATTCTAATTGGAGAGTGTCCAGATCCTCCATGCCGACTCCTTCTTCGGCGGTGCGTTGAAGGACGCTGTTGTATCTTGGTAAGTGGCGAGCGTTGTCCGCTGTCTTCAATATTGGCAGAGACAAGCTTGTCTCGACGCTTTCGGAAGTGCTTTCCAAAGTAGCCAATGAGGATTGCGCACCTTTGCCATTGTCGCGCACCTTCACCAGAGCCTTCTTCGAGCTCTGTTTCCCCTTGCCCGACATTCTCCCGTCTTGTTTTCCGTCTTCCTGCCTTGGCTCGTTTCACATAACCTATACTTACGCCTTCAAGCAGCTCGCTCGTCAGCCTAACCTCTCTCCTGGAATTTCATAATGCTTTGTTAGCGTCTTGGTTGGTTGTTTATTTAGTACGGTTTGGTGTTACAGCGGACAACGAACTTGTCATTGTTGATGATTCGGTTGAAGCGCCGGTAGCCGCCTGTGTGTTGATTGGCTTATTTTACTTGGGTTGTTGATACGAAGTTAGAGGTTATAGTTGCTGCGGATGTCTGGTTGTCTACGGTGGAATCGGTTGTTTACGGATGGTAGAATTGGAACGGCTTGCGAAACGCTTGGAATTGGAACTATGTGCATTTGTGTATATCGATAAGTTTGAAATCTATGTTATCATCGGAACACACGGTTATTGGTGGTTCCTGCATTATCGTTTAAATTGTTGAAGATCATTATAGTAAAACTAATCCTTTCTCTTATCTACTGTTTCAAACGTTTCTTTACCAGTATGTTTTTCTATCTAACAGAAAAAAGTACTGGTTATTCGGAATCGAAGTGGAACCACAAGATTGTAAATTCATTACCACAACGATTACTTTTGTTATTGAAATTATATTAATTTGAGCTAACAAGCATTCATCCCAATAATCATAGCCCATTCTTCATAGGTTCAGTTCACAGACATTTGGTATTAGATAAGTTAATATGGTTACCATATAATTTAGAATATTAAGAATAAAACAACTTTCCGGAGTGGGTGATGTGCGAATCGGGGGATCAGCTTTTTACCATCGAATTATTGGTAATATCGACCTTGCGTAATTGTTTTATTAGCCGTGTAATGTCACCACTGTCTTGTGTCGCTTAGCACTACACAAGTTGAATCATGGCAGATACTATGGCAGCCTATCGATTAATTGAGAAATGCAAAATCTGGAGGAAACGTTGCTTATGCATTTCAATGAAACTGTTTTATTTTGAATTCTGAATTATATGCTAACCGTATTAAAGTCTTATGTCATATCAAATTTCTGTGAACTAAATCTCCAGAGAGCAGGCTATGATTATTTGGATGAAGAAATGTACTGAGCGACACATGACACAAGTGACATTATGCGGCTAACAAAACATTTGCGCTTGTCGGTATTACCGATAATTCGATGGTAACAAGTTGATTCCCCGTTTAGTGCATCACTCATACTATGTTTACGATATTGTCTCCTATTTAGGATTATCAAAACAGAATGATTCGAAAGTAAAATTTCAAAAGACAAGAAAGTCGTGTGCTCGTCATCATTGTTAACAAATATTTGCAACAAATATAGTAAGAATAATCTATTATCATTAAATTGTATATTACTTGTTTTTATATTACTTCTATACTAAAATGTATAAAAAGAAACAATTTGCATTTGCGCATGTTCACTGGATAATACAGAAGCTTATAATTCGTACAATTCTCATGAAAAGAAGGTCATCAATCAGTGTCTCCAAAATATCTAGATATCAACTGTAACATTGCGAACTATTATATTGATCTTGATATGAACTTGAGCTCGTCACCCAAAGTCAAATAAGAATACCCGATTGATAAATCTTTGAAAACAGTACAACTATTGTCTGAAACTGTTTTTTCAAAAAGGCTTTGTTTTCGAGAAAATCTGTCATTCACAGACAATCTGCTTTAAAAACAAAAGTTCTTTGAACACCCCTGGTAAGCATATGCGACATACCTTTTATTTCGGGGCCTTGAATAAAATTGTACATTGTGTTCGAGGCGTGGCCGGGCCTACTGTAACTGTCTTTCTCTCTCTCTTTTCAATGAAGCAGCTACAGGAGAATAGCATAGCGTAAACATACAGCGTTAGGAAGGGGTAGGGCCCAGGAGATGAGCGCCACTTAGAATCGAGTAGGACCCAGTGTAGACGACCCAAGACTGCGATTTCCTGCTGATCACAAAATTGGAGAGGCCCAACGTCTATGGTACCCACAGGAAGTAATAAGGCCCAGGTGTGGGGCATAACACAAGTAGCCATTAGAAGAGGAAAGACCCAAGAGAGGCGCACCAATCAGAATCGCTAGCGCATGTGGGGAGTAATGCCCAGAAAAAGGGCGCCAGTTAGAATCGAGTAAGGCCCAGCAGGGCCCAGCACTGGTCAAGCCAAGTCTGCGATTGCCTATTATCCACGAGATGTAAACATGGAAGCGGAATGGCGCCATCTTTTTGAACCTGCTTCTTTAACTCATAAATATGGAAAGATTTTATAATAATAAAATGATACCTATGAAGGATCATAGATGAAAAAGTAAACTGAGTAGAAAACCTTTATTAGTCTTAATATTTATATTGTACAAAAATTGAAAATAAACGGCGTTTTCATTTTTACTAATTAATCGTATCGTAAGATAATTAATTGTATCTTCGATCAGTAGGAGTAACAAAAATAAATTATAAACTGACAATGGTCCTGCATTGCCAAATTTTGTTTTGATTCACTGTTTACGATCTTCTCTGCCATCTTTTAGTGATTGTGATTGTTCGGTGTTGTCCTTCCAATAGCGAACTACAGCCTGGCCCAACTTGAACCCACTTTCCGCCAGAATGGGACTGTTCTTGAACCAAAAGGCTTTCTGGACGGTAATTCCCGGTAGTTGACTCGCAACTATTCCTGCCATAATTCCCGCATAATACGGGTCATTCTTCGGAGCAAAAATCTGTAGGAATTCGTCGTCTACAAGCCTTGCCCAGTAAACAGTGTATCCACAGCCTTCCCGGTTGATATACTTTTCCATGAAACGAGATACACTGCGCCATGTTTTGGCAGACTTCCTATTCAAAGTTGCTTCACATATCTGCTCAAGTTTTATGCCAATTGCTGTCTTAGCGGTGAGAGTAAGTTTCACGAGTCCCAAATCATTAAATTTGGTATGATTCAAGAGTCCCCTTTCGATGATGGACTGAGCAGTTAAGTTCACAGTGCTCGACAATGATTCCCTCCTCCAGTGAAAGAGAATCATGGCAAACATTCGCGGAATGCATTTCTCCCTTTTATCAAAATACCTACAGCAATGAGTAATACAAAGTTTGTGGGGCGGCACGTATCCGTTCGTCCATGACCATCTCGTCAGCTTTTGAAGACTTAATATGAAATAATTCTCGCGGAAGGATCGAGTCAACTGTGATTCGTTTAGGACCATTCCTCTCAACAGGGTCAGAGCCAGCATGGCTGTCATGTTCTGAAAAGCTATTACATCCGGTGTTACCGGTTTCGTTGTATCCCAAGACTCTAAAACTCTTTCGACCGCGTTTCGGAAATTATTCGCCTCGTCAGCGAAATTGGCCAGGTATCTGGCATCGTACGTGTTCTCTTCCGGCAAGGTTGAAAGACATTTCTTCATTGGGCCCAGTTGGAAAAAACCTTGCTCGCTAAACTCGCTACTGGGGAAATATCGACTCGATAAGTTAGTCCATCTTCCATCTTTCCACAATCCAGTAATGACAGGAAACAGGACTTGGTGGACGCGCCATCCACTTTCTGGATATTGACTTGCCAAATACATGTTATAGAAGTTATAATAGCACTGCTTCAGGATTGCCAAATTGTCGAGGCCGCTGGGGAATTTCAATCCTGCCACGAATTTGTTTAAGTCCGATTCTTTCCACCACTTTTTCGACCTCATCGCTGGCTCATCAACCTTGCGTTTGTCGTAAGGAGCTTTCTTCATCGCTTTATCTGTGGTTTTTGGTTCCCAAGTTAACGGCACTGAAATTAAACGCAAAACTAAAAGCCGGGTAGAAGTTTTGTTGCTTATTGTTGCTGGTTATTTTAGTATTATCTTTAAAGAGTAATAGATTTTTGCAGCTGTCTTCGTTGCAAATATCTTTTAATAATCATCCTTAATCCGTCCTTTATTGTAGCGATAAGATATCATATCTAATGTATGTTACTGACAGAAAGTAAGCTTGTAGATGTTCAATAATTTCAGAAATGACCTCTTATTTACAAACACCTTTCATGTTTATATATTGGTAGAAATATATATGTTCTAACCGACTTCGTAAAAATTAATTTCGAGAATAATTGTTTATTCGACCGTCACTTATTAGGAATATGTCAAACTTTTTTACTGACACCGTCGTTTGTACAAAAGGTATATTGTAAGCATGGATATATTTTCAACGAATGTTTAGAGTATTGTTAATTAATACTGATATATTTTTACTCATGCTATACTTTATACTTTAATAATATATTGTCATGTGCAGGTTATGATACTCAATAAGAAACAAGCTTCTACATAGTGTAAGAATCTTTCAAATTTGTTCAGTCATTTCAGAGATCTCTAATTGAAACAAATACCTTACGTCTTTATACATGTGTTAGTAGAGATGGAACCGAGCATTACCCTCGAGCAGGCGTGAAGATGAACCGAACGTATACTATCTAGAGCCTAGATTCTAGGCCTTAGTCGACCACTGGTTTTTAAACCATGCGTCAGTTACTCATACGCGTGGAAGAAAGAGCATTATATCTCTGCTTCTGAGTATTGTGTCTTCCCACCTTAATCAGCTGTCCTTAATCAGCTTCCCACCTTAACCAATGTGTCGGTAACGTAAACTCGACCAAGCTATATTATCACCGCAGCCTACAACATTTCAGAGTGCTGCCAGCTCGTGTCAAAAAAGTAAAAGTTACATTTTTAGGAATTGTGCATGAATCCCACAAAAACTTCTTAATCGGCCTTCCCTTTACTATGAGAAAAATAAGCAAAAGAAATTCATATTCCCTGAACGATTGAACCGATTCCCTTGATTCTTGGCTCATTCGATTGAGACAAATTAGCGATGAAATAGAAAATTCAGAAATACATTTTTGGAGCTGTAACTTCTTCATAAATCGAGGTGAAAGTTTTATAGCAAACAATAGATTATAGGATAGTACGTACCGATCTAACATATGATACATCGATATGATAATTGTACTTACCTCGACATTTTCGAAGGTACGAACGTACAAATATATATATATTTATGTACATGTGGAAAAGAAAACTCAATTCGAGACCTCACAGTTTTGAATATTTATATTATACCACAATTGACAATGAACAGCATTTGTATATCGATTAATTAATCTGCGTTGTTTGTGAACAAAAGAGCCGAATTATAACACGGAAAATGGTCAGACTTTATGTTTATTGTAATTGCTAACCACCTTCTTGCCGTACTCGAGCCCATCTTGCGCAACCTTCGTCTTGAACCAATGGACGTTCTTGAAGAAACTTTCCTGCTGACTTATGCCTACCATTATACCCGCAAAGAACGCTTGATACTTCGGATTGAACTGTTCGGTTAGGTAGTCGTCATCGACAATTCTTGCCCAATAGAAAGTGTCTCCTGGGCGCTCCTGCTCGATATACTTCTTCATGAATTTTAATATGTCCTTCCACGTATTTTCGGTACAGCTCAGCAAAGTAGCGTTGCGTAGTGTCATAAGATCCATACCACTTGCTTTCTGTGCCGCGAAAACGAGTTTTATCAGTCCCAATCCATTGAATTTGGTAGCGTTTAAGAGGGCTTCCTCAATGATCGCTTGAGCAGTTTCATTCTCAGAGACAGCAGCCCGCGCTTCACTCCTCCAGCGAAAAAGTATCATGTCGAACATGGTGTAAACTGCACGATTTAATTTATTAAGTCCCTGACAGCATGTAGATAAACATATTTGATGTGGGACAGCGTATCCATTCTCATAGGGCCACTTTGTCAATTTGTGAAGATTTTCTTGGAAGTGCTTATTGTGGAAGCTTCTAGCCAGTTTTCTTTCATCCACGACAATAGCCTGCATGAGAGTCAAACCCAGCATAGCTGTCATATTTTGAAAAACTTTGATATCTTGTGTTACAGGCTTGCTGGTATCCCAGCAATCCAAAACTCTCTTGATAGCATTTTTGAAAGTTGTTTTCCTATCAGCGAACCTATCTCCAGAGAATCTTGCGGATCTTTCTTCCGGGTCGTGCAAAGTTGATGAATGTTTGTCTACCAAAGACAAATCATAAAACCCTGACCCTTCAAATTGATCATCAGGAAAGTATGGTTCCTCTAATGGATCCTTTTTTCCATCCTTCCATAATCCAGTAATAACAGGAAATACCATTTGCACGGCCTGACCCGTCTCAAAGCCAAAGTAGAAGTTATAAAAGTTATAATAGGATAACTTCAAAGCTGACGAATCTTTTAGACTGCCGGGAAACTTGACTCCATTTACACACGCATCCAGATTAGATTCCTCCCACCACCCCTTGTAAAAACACATTGCCTTTAGACTTGCAAAAGGCACATCATCACACTGTTCTCGCAGCACTGCACATCTTTCCTTCAATCTATTCAACACGTCCATAACGCTGAAACCAAGGACCAATGAGATGAAGAAATGCTTAACATTACTAAAATTCAAGTAATCATTGATAATAGAAGCAAAAATTTGATTGAAAAAGTATAGAGCTTGCTATATTTAATTTTTCAACATAGTCAGTTCGCTTCTCAACGCATGAATTCTATCATTGCGCAAGCTTCTTTGTTATGGATATTGCGAAGCTTTTGTTTCGAATATCCAAAACTATTGAATCGAACAAAATAGCCATTTAATGGTTTAATTAAGGGATTGATGCGAATAAGTCGAATAAAACATTAAAAGTTAAAGGTATCATATGAATATAAATAATTACAACACAATTTAGCAGATAATGATCACTCATCTGTAGTTCAATATTTGTCATTGCTATTTCAATAGGTTCTTATCCGAACAAACACGTTGCCCGATTAATACAAATTATTGAGTTTTACCCAAAAGGACATGTTCATCTTGAACCAAGAATTGAAAGGAAACAGTGTATGCATTGTATCTTGCTCAACTGATAAAATGTTTTCTTCCAAAGGCATAGAGACCTTTGTCTAACAATGGGACAAGTGCAGTCAGTGCATGTCAAACTTTCAAAAATTAACTTTGAGACCCTCATATTATGATATATATATTAAATTTTAAATTGTTGCTAATTTGTATTCAAAAAGACATTAAAGGGTCGTTGGTTTACCCTTTCTAATTTATGAAGACATAAAGAAACTAATTGCTCAATCATCGCAAATATTTCTTTCGGGCAACTGACATGGTCCCCAATTATAAAGTCGGGTTGCTAAGAGAATGTAAACGAAACTTCCACCTTCCAAGCGTAGTGATTGCAACTTCTGTACGTCGCTGACCCAACATTACGAAGCGCGAGAGAGGAAGTAAGGTTAAGAAACACCCGAACCGTTATTGGAGAGGATCAAATCCCGGCCGGCTCCTTCTGGGTCTGTTCGGAGTGGCAGTTTGCTGTATCCAATCGTCAAACGCAGCAGCACCTTACGAGAAAGCAAATCGCAAACTGGTTGGAAACCGAGCAAACCGCCACTCCGAACAGACCCAGAAGGTTTCTATCCCAGAGGTTTCTATCGGTGCGTTGGTTCGCTGTAACTTGGTCCACTCGGCTGATTGTTTAATTGGTTCACCCAAAAATTGGACTAAGCTGTTAACAGTTTAGCTAGAACCAAATACTAAACGAAGCGGTGCGTGCGTTTCTGATCATAAAGAATCTTATATGCAAAGGGACAGAGTAAGTGCGTCGAGAAGCAGACCGATTATATTGAACAATGGAGATCATTCTAAGTCTACAGTTATGTTTTAGATGAAAATTAATTGTTGACTTATCTTCGTAGTTAGGAAAACCTGAGAAGACCGTTTGCTTTATTCAGCTTCGTTGCAGCGTCCACTGGTCCAACGGATGAGTCTCTTTTGTTTGTTGTATAGCAACCGATGTGTTGCGTGAAGCTTGCCAGGGAAGAGTTTGAGTTCTGCTGACGTAAAGGAAAAAATTGAATTGTGGAAAGTTTGTAAGTTTTAAAAGAACTGAATTAATATTTGAAAATAAAGTATGCGTTGCTGTCCGATACCAGGAGATATTTTGAGAGTTTCAAATCGCTTGACTATTCAACCCGAAGTGACGTTCGCTCCCGAAATTGGAATCCCAAAAAGATATTAAAAATGTAAAAAAAACGCCAAGTAGTTTTATTCCACTTCCCACAAAAGTGTTTTGAATTCAACAAAAATCATAATTTTCTTTGGCATTCTAAGAAATTTCTACAAAACATTATATATTTCACTGCCTTTGCTACATTCCCCAAAAAATAATGGAAATCATTGGAAACGAAAGCCAAACCACTATTCAATTATAATAGAATTTTAATAAACTATTAAACCATTTTTTCGTAATGTTGAAGCGATTAGGATTCTACGGTCGCAAAACAATAAGCATGAAATGCTTTATGAAGAAGAAGAAGAAATTTAGTAACTTTTCGCTGCAGGAGGAATATTTCAAATAACATTTATATCTCCTGAACTAATATGAACCGATTCCATTGCGCCTTAGGTCATACAAATCAGAAAAAATCACAGAAAAATATAAGCCACAAAAAATTACCTTGTGCAGCAACTCCGAGAAATTGCAAAAATAAATTCAGAAACAATTTTTCACACGGGCTAAATTGTTTTGGTTCCGGATAATAGAGTCTCCGGAAGTCTCGCTGGGTCGCTTGGCTGCACCTTCACTACTTGGTGTGGAAACTACCGAATCTACCAAGTCTACCGAGAAAACTCCCTTCTCCAGTAACTTGAGAAGGAGCCATTCCGGCGGCTCGGTAGGGCAGAGCTGGCCCTTAAACGCTATGATAGGTGCCCTTCTCTTGGGCCTTACTCCTTCCCTAGTGCAGCAGAAGGGCTCGCCCCCTACTTCCTGGGCCCACTCCTGCCCTAAGCTACGTGCGCTGGTAAAGAAAGCGGGCGAATAAAACTGATGCCAGATAGGCAGATATACGACTAATGAAGCGATGCTTAAGATTAGTATAATAATTAGGGAAAGTTGAGAATGCCTTGATTCCATTGTAGGGATACCGTTACTGATATTCGCATTGATTGCTGCGTTCATAGTAAGTCTGATGATTGATAAGAACGTGGTATCCCATCGCTATGTATATCTATTTATTTATCTATATTATTTATATCGCTACTGCATAGTTTAAAAGAAAGTGTCCGCGAATCTGCGTGAATTTGCTAATTTCAAGAGTCATTAAATACATTTTAATGTAGGTTTCCACATTCTTGTATGGAACGTTTTTTGGGAAAGACTTTGATGTATAAAATATTAATCTTTTCTATTATAAATCATAACCTTTGTCTGTCTCTTTGTGATAAACTCAGATACGACAGAATCGATTCTATTGCGACTTTAACTTGATATTAGCTGAAATCAATAATTCCCGAATCAAAGATACATGCATGTGTTAAAGGATTTTGTAATGCCTAAGTCCATTTGTTAGTTATAACGAATTAAGATTTAGATAAAAATGTAATTGTAGTCTTCCATCTTGAGATACATGTGTGTACTTATCAGGAGACTCGGTACCCGCACAGAAAAATGATCTCAAAAGCAGCTCATTTATTTTGATACATTTATTTTGGTAAATGAAACTGTTATATTGTTCGAAGATAACTTTGAGAGCTCCTTTTGCGATCATTTTTTTTCTCCAATCAAAATTGGAGATCAGTCACCAATGACTACTTTTACGCATTTCTTTATCGGTGCCCTTGAATGCATTTTTAATTTGTTATTATAACCAATGAGTGTCGTGTTACGTAGCAGCCTTATGAAAGAAATGCTAATATATCAATGATAAACCAGAAATAGTTTCAATAGCTCTCATTTAATAACACACCAGCCCTTAAATAAAGTAATAAATAAAGCTATAAATAAAGTTTCACTTTTTAATAACACAATTTGTCATAACAAACATTTCAAAATAATTAATAATACGCGTATTTATTATTTCATTTGTATGTGGCATTTGTCAACGATGTTCGCGTGTTGACCAGCATTGTCGCCAGAGAGCGCAACGAGCTTTCGACAATTCAGCGTTCGCATTTCAGCGGCCGTGAGAAACACGTTGAATTCTCGTTCAAGGGTCTCTTTAATGTCGATAGCCAGTATAGAGTCCATGCCCAACTCAATCAAGGGTGTGTCCTTATCCACAGACTCGATATTCTTCACACCTGTACGAAAGAATTCTTTTTTAATACCTAGATACTCGTACGAAATTTAGAAAAATTATTGAAAATGCGTCCAATATGTTGTTTTTGTTCTAGTTTAATCTCACATATGACTTATTCTTTATTTAATACTAAAGATAAGTTAATGTATCGTATTTTTATTACGATTAATACAATTTAATACGAAAATTAATGCATAAAATGACATTTAAATAATAATAACAAAAATGATAAATATTCTCATTTGAACTATTAAGAAGAACGAGAAAATTGTATAGTTAAATCGAATTTTAACACCGGTTATTCCATCAGGCGTGGTACGTTTGAGGTTAAGTAATTGGGGAAATAACTAGAAGTAGGGAAAGAAAGTGATGAAGATAATTGTGCATACCCATGCCACTCAATACTGTTTGCAGTGGATTCTGCGTGAAATCAGTTGTCCTCGCTTTCTTAGCCACGATCATGCAAGACACCACAGGGTGATTTTGTAAGAGGATTTTCTCCATCTCTTCCGTGCACGAGAAGACCTTCTGTAATACTGTACCGCCAACAATGATTTCCTTATTTTTCTCCTTCATCTTAGCAGAACGTCCGACTTCACCAACTGCTCCCCACTGAATGGCGAGGCCAGGTAGACCTTCGGCAACTCTTCTCTCACAGATCCTCTCTATCACAGCGTTACCATAACCATAGTTTGTTTGGCCAGCATTACCGCGGCCGCAGGAACCCGATGAGAATACAACGAAGTAACGAAGCTGGGGGCAAAGGATTCGCGATACTTCATCCAACAGTTTCGTAATGCCAACTTTTGGCCTCAATACTTCTTCAAAGGTCTCGACGGTCTGATTTGCGAGGACCGCGTCTTTCAGGTGTACGGCAAGATTAAAGATAGCATCAATAGGACCCAACTTCGCTGCTGCCTTCAAGATGTATTCGCAATCCTCCCGTTTCCACTCTTCTTTAACTTTGATAACTTCGACTTTCATTCCATTGGTCTGCCATCGGTGAATCTTCAGCTTCTGATAACCTGTCGTGATACCCCGGCGGGAGACAAGCACCAGATTTTGTGCCCCATGAGAACTCAACCATTCTGCAACTTCCAAACCAAGACCACCTAGACCGCCGACGATGACGTAACTTCCAGATTTCGAGCAATAGAAACGTGGGTATGCGAGGATCGGCTTATTGTATGAACCTTTTTCGTCGTGCAATTTGAGCAGTACCTGAAAGAAAATTCATTTTGCCAGTGCATTGATCTGATTTCTATGTTCTATGAATTTATGCTTCTGGGTATTACAAGATCGATATTAGCATACCTTACCGACGTGTTTGCCGGTAACCATGTATCGAATTGCCGATTGTACTTCGTATTTGTCAAAGACTTTCCTGTTTATAGGTTGTATCCTATTCTGATCTAGAAGATCCTGTAGTGTCCTTTTCAGAAGGCTCATCCTTCTAATTCCCTCCTCGGACTGAACGTTGTCTATCATGATGGACTTGAAGCTGATCTTGTTTGTGAAGATCAGCGTGCTTAACGGATTGTTCGCAGTAATATCATAATTACCGATTTCAAGGAAGCGACCGTAATGCGCTAGGCATCGAACGGACGCCAGAAGCTTATCCCCGGTTAATGAGTTCAACACGATGTTGACACCGCAACCGTTGGTTCGTTGCATTATCATAAGCTCGAAACTGCTGTCTCCCGAGTTACCGATGTGATCATCAGGGATTACAGGAAACCTCTTCCGAATGAATCTGCGCTTATCAGGTGTATCGACAGTGGTAAAGACTTCTAGACCCTCCTGGAGTGCAAGATGAATAGCAGCTTGACCAATACCATCCGTGCCCGAGTGAATCAGAATTTGTTCACCCTTTTTTACATTATCTACGATGTATAATGCGTAACAGGCGGTTCCGTAGGCAACAGGTACCGTCGCAGCATCTTCCAGGGACCACTGATCCGGTATTTTCCAAGTCATACTAACTTCTGGATAGTATACATTAGAGATGCCACTGCACACACCAAAATTAGTAAGTCAACTCTGCGATATTTTAGAAATGCAATCTTTTTATTACTTTACGGTTAAGAAACCCATGATCCGTTCATCGCGCGCCGTTATACCGGAGTATTCAAACCCAATTAAGGACTTTCCACGAATTGTATTTTTTTGTTGATCAACCACCGTCTCGGTAACTCTACCAGTGGCTATTAAAACATCCTTGAAGTTCAAGCCTGTGTAAACGGCATGGATCTGATTTTTAGGTCTCTCCGTTGGTTTGATAGTGCCTTCGACCCATGTTAGTGAACTCAAATCACCGCGCACCTATGAACAAATTACACAAATAATTCCACCGATCCTAAAACTATTATTAAACATCCGAGTCTTACCAATTGATCAACATATGCATGGTACATTAATTTTGGTTCTTGTGGAGGTAATGGTAAGTGTCTGTAGGAGCCCCACACTCCGTCTTTGAGGATGTTAATCGGCAGATCCAATTCTAATTGTTGGGCGTAGAATGGATCATTGAAAACGAATTTCGGGGTTTTTTCGTCCTCTATTATCACGGCACGAATAATTTCGCCGCCTGGTTCATGTCTCAAGCAATTCACCATCCCCAATATGCCGCACTCTCTGTCAGCTTGAGTAACCAGCATTAATTGCAAGTTAGCCTCTTTCTCTGAAGTTTTCTTTATAATTCCTTTTACTTTTTCAAGCCAGTCCAATCCTTTACTACTCACATTAACTACCTCCGATTTCGCAGGCTTCATCAGATGTTTTCTAAGTAAGAGAAGTGTCTTCTTTCCGTTGGACTTTTCAACGATGATATCCAAAGATAAGTTCGAGGCTTGGCAGAGCCTTGCATCATTCATAAGATATTCTGTAGTCATAATAAATCCACTAGCTCGAACGGAGGATAAGATCAGCTTCATTTTGTTCTCTCTATCCTTAGTGAGCAAGTTTTGACCAACAGCAATGAACATGGACCCGTCCGTGGGCAGTGTCTCAGCCTCGATAAACTGAATTTCTGATGATAGCGAGACATCCCTGTATTTTTTCTCGGATGATGCGAGATAGACGTTTGATTGAACAAGAGGGATGTCCTTCAAACAACGCAGCAGCATAGGTGAAAGAAGACCTTCCGCTGAGATTTCACCATCAGCGTCGATGACTTCGAGCGTCTTAACAATTCTAGCGGGTTGTATTTCGAGAGCCAAGTGACTCGATAATATAACCATTTCCTCCATCGACACTTGTGCCTTATCGCGGTGTGCGACAAATTTGTACTCTTCAAGTACTGGAATCCCGCCAAATTTTCTTCGGGATATACATGTTGTAACGAGTCCGTACACCTGTACCCCTCCTGAGACTATAAGGTCCAAGTCCTTGTACACGTATACAGGAAATTCTGAAATTCATTTGGAAAATTTTAGGTATTACCTTCAAATTGCTCTTATTGCTATTGTAAAATTTACCTTTCTTGTTGCCTTTTATCGAATCAGCCATTTCCTGGTGCATTTTTGTGTCTATTATTATCTTTCGGATGCTCGTTGGTATATACAAGAATTTCTTCTCTGTGCCGAATATCTTTAATTGCAACATATTTTCTATAAATGCTACGTAGTTCTCGTGCCAAGCGATGTGGCCTTTTGTTCCATCGATGTCAGCACTCCTCATACTTTTGAAGAGACCCTGATATTCATAGCCACGGATCCTCAATTCCTTGTAGATATCTTCGGTATCCAAGTCCTCCTCGCCAGGAGTGCACGACAGGAAAGTGGAACTCGCCATTTCGCTCGCCGGATTTAATGCGATGCGCATTTTACCAGTTACCACCGCCGTATCATTCTCGAGTATTTCGAAATATCCAGTACCTAGTGAAAGAATCTTCCTTGCAGTACTGTTCCAATAAATTATACATTGTTAATATATCATTCCTTGTTCAACATAACCTCTCTTTGTGTGGATGACATTTTTTCTCTGTGCTGCTCTAGGACATCACGACGAAGCAAAAAATATTGATTGCAAAGTGATTTACTTCAACCGTAAATAAAGATTTGTAAGAGAGTATAAATTATGGACTGCCTTGCAGTATTACTCCAATACCAATAAGTTGTACGGGGTGTGAGCCAATAATAATATATTGTAAATATGTGTGTGTTTTTACGTATCGAGATAAGAAAAACAAGGGTAATGAATTCTGCAAATAATAAAGCTCTTAAAACGGTTCTACTCATCAAGAGCAACAAGAACCTGAAAGGGCCCAAAGGACCAAACAGAGTACCTCACACTCAAAATCGAGTCTAATATTTTCAGTAGCTTTTATAGAAATGGTACTCCTCAGATGGTAGTTTATCATTAAGCAACTCCAACCGCGTAGAGATAAGTTTGAACGTCATCTTCCCAGAATCTTGCCTTGATTTTGATCTATGAAGCTACTCAAATAGTATGAGGTTATGTTCACTAGTACGTTTCAGAAGAGCGATAATATTTCTATGACTTTGAAGTATTACCGAAGCAGTTTGGTGATTATTTCGTTGGTCCGTCTGTCATTTATTTATCGCATCGACCTTATTTTTGTCGGCTCATAAAGCAAAATTACTGCAACGAAAATATTGCAACACCCTAACAGGGAAATGGTAACATTATCTAGATTCCTACACTTAACAATAACGCATAAAACTTAACTGAATATCTGGATTATAAACAAGGAATTAATGTTCATATGGACCTACGAGGATTCTTTTTTTCTTTGCGAGTAACAATAATTACCCTTGTTGATCATGATCGTCAGTTTCGTAGTACTACCCTCACTCGTAAGGGTAGTTGGATGAAGGAAACGAGCGTCTTCAAAGATGATAGATAGAGATCTTTGAGGGACACCCTTCATCAGGGCAACTGTCTCCCATACTAGTGATATGTATCCACTAGCTGGCATCAGATTTCTTCCATCGATTACATAGCCGGACATGTACTCGAACGATTGATCTCTAATGGTGATTTCGACGGTCCTCTCGCCAGACGTGATTTTCTCGTGATCGTCCATGTATGCTACATACCAGTCGCTCGAATGGTCCCATCTACATCATACGCAATTTTTCATTTTGGGTCACTGACATTTCAAGTTATAGTCGGGCTGCTGAAAGAATGTCAACGAAACTTCCATCTCCCAACCAGTGACTGCCAATTCCTTTGACAGTTGGGTACATAGATGGCGCAACACTATGAAGCGTGAGAGGAAGTAAGGTTAAGAAACACCCGAAACTTTAGTGGAGGGGGTCAAACCCCAGCAGGATCCTTCTGGCTACGCTTCCTCACCGTTCACATTCTCTCAGCGGCCATTCTAAAAATTATATATAATGGAATTACTCGATATGTGGGGAGATCATAGGTGTCCCACGGCTGACTGGGTAAGACACTGGCGGATATATGTTGGCGATCTTCGGTTGCAGGCCGAGATTGTAAAGGTTTCCAAGTGCCTGGACAAAGAACGCTGCATTGTCCTTGTGGCCACGCAAAGTTAACGGAACATTCACTGATTCTGATGCGAGAGATCGTTTGAGGATCGCCTGTAGAAGACCATGTGGTGCAATTTCAATGCAAATCGCATCTTTCGGGATGTGCCAGACAGTCTCCTCGAAGAGAACCGCGTTCAAGAGATTATTCACGTGGTACTCTGCTGAGGAGTACTTGGCTGGCTCAGTGGACCAGTCTTTTTCAGGTACGGACGTACTCAACCATTTCTTGCTTCGTGGTTTTGGCTCCGGTATAATTTCTTTGAGGTAAGTGAGGAGCTTCGGACCCGCATTGACTATGTAACGACTATGGTAGGCGATTTTACCAGTAGCCACCTCCTTCGCGAAGACTTTCTTTGTCTGTAAAGACAAACACAAGTTCTCTGAGATAAAGTGGCTCGATCTACGAATAGTGAAATTATTAGAATCACTTTGAAGGACGCACAACCAACTTTGCGACGAAATCTCTTATGCTCGCCGATGGTCCACTGATAGTACAAGTGGTCTTCGAGTTGTGGCAGGCCACATCTATATCCGGGGGACACATCGGCTTCACTTCCTGGTATCCCAAACCAATAGCAGCCATCAAACCATCAATCAAGTTGGTCTCGATCGAAGCTAAGCCACGCGCGTATGCTGCCAGAATCATTTCTTCGGCAGTGAAGCATCCGTCGGAGTACGCACACCCAAGTTCTCCAACCGAATGGCCAATCATGTTGTCAGGTACGATGCCAGCAACCGTAAGAAGGTCGACCAAGCCGATCTGTTCAATGAAATTGACCGTATGTACTTTAGAAGCTTATCAACCAGCTGATTCCGGACTTATTTCAAATGCCTAATTACTTGGATCGCTGCGATTCCAACGAAGCAATTCAAGATATTATTTACAATAGTTTCGTCATTCGTGGTGATGATGTGAACAATATCAATTCCATGCGGTCTCAGCACGGTGTCGCATTTTTCTATTGCTTTTGCGAACACTGGGAATCTCATCAGCATTTTACCTGCGATCGAATGATGCTAACAATTAAGAAAAAAATCATCCGAGCAATGATCAATTTTTGTAACGAAGTTGATCCATACCCATTCCAGGCCACTGTGATCCCATTCCAGAGAACACGAACCAGACTGGCCTGATGGTTTCATTGTAAGAAACGATTTCTCTGGTTTTAGTTACTACGTGTTTCGATCCTACTATCGTGTATCCCCTGAATTCGTGTTTCGGAGTATTATAAGCATGCACATCATGTAGTAATCGTATGTACTCTACGTCGATCCCCACATTTTCAACCTGTTCATTAAGAGAAATTTATTATTATTATGTACTTTTATATTAATTTTTACTTTCTGTATGTCTGCCTGTCACATGGTGGTGGGGAGAGTATAACAGGGGAATAGTCTGTTACTGCGTTTGCCCCCACCCGAAATGTCACATGTGTTGCTCCCCACTTAGCATATTATCCCGTAAGGCCCCTTTTCAGCGGACCGGTGCGTGGTTGAATTTAATATTCAAGCAAAATTTTATAGAAAAAACTAGCATCTTTGTTGAAACAGTATACCAATATTGTACATATTAAACTCTTAAGTAACACTAAAATGGTAGAAACAAAATATAATAATTAGACAAATACTTAATAAAAGTTTTAAAAATAATGTACTGAAATATTGAAAATGACGAATTTATAAAAGCATTTGACGTTTCTCACAGAAAAATTCTCGAAAAAAACGCTATGTCATTTTCTCTCCAAACGTATTTCGGTATTTTCAACATTATAAACTGTTTTTATGACACATTTGTAATACAAATGCATATTATCCAAAAATGATTGTTTAATCATTATATTTATCTCGAACTGTTGTACTCTTTTGACAATCGACTCACTGAATCTAGGAGAGCGTTTACTGCAGGTTCAGTGCGACCAGAAACAATGACAAGTCTAGGTAGATCGTCACTCGGTGTCCCATTATTAACTTTCTCTTTAAAGTTCGATTTCAGTAAAACGTGCGCATTGGCTCCACCAAAGCCGAAAGAATTCACCGCTGCGTAGCCCAATTCCCACGGGGTTTGCTCCGTAACAATTTGAACACTTCCTTTAATTATTGCTGTTATATTATCGGAGGGACGCTTGTAATGGATGTTTGGTGGTATAATCCCTGTCTCCATAGCAATAATCACCTTCGATAAAAAAGAATCAGCGGGATAGCTTAATAAATCGATATTTAACTGAAAGGATAATCATTGTCTAGAATGATAAGTACTTTTGAAATAGCGCAGAGGCCGCTCGTTGACTCGCAATGTCCTAGATTAGACTTAACAGAACCGACTCTGAGCGGTGAGGTTCTACCCTTGCAGAGAACCGAATCAACTGCGTGGATTTCTGCAGGATCGCCGACCTTAGTACCGGTGCCATGGGCCTCCAAATAATTCAGTTCACTTGGAGAGACCTTGCATTCATCGTAGAAGTCTGCAAGCAATTGGCTCTGAAGTCTGCTCGAAGGGAATGTGATACTCTCCTTCTTGTACCCATCGGTGTTCGTCTTGCAATGAACGAGAGTAGCGTAAACCCTTTTGGCATCTTTCGCTCTCTGTAAGTACATCACGCACATCCCATCGCTTCGTACGTATCCGTTGGCGTCTGCGTCGAATGACTTGCAACGGCCGTCCGGCGAGAGGACACCTGAAAGCGGATTTCGATACTCAGAGATGGCGCGCTAAGGTTAAGCCAAAGATCTTCCGCGGAGGGATCCTGCACTAGTACCAAGTCGTCCGTAGTGTAGTGTTACGTAAGGATGGAGGCAGACATTAGCACCTGCTACGATAGCGCCATCACAATCACCGTGCATGAGCATTCGGTAGCAATGATCAAGAGCGAAGGCACTCGAGCTACATGCTGCGTCTACTGAGTAAGATGGTCCATGGATACCCAGCCAGTAGCTAATCCTATTGGACATCATCGCTCTACTGCATCCAGTTGCCACAAATCCGCCGGACTATCGATATCATTTGTTTCGTTAGCTTGGAATCATTTTTGGTAAGAAAGAAGAGGCAGATCTTATATGGCCCAGTTAGAATAACCAGTGAGCATACCAAATAGTCAAACAATCAACATAAATCGTAACGTGAACATAGCTGTGGTTTTGTGGCAGCATTCCAAATACCTGTAGAGACCTAATACAGATGTAACACAGACTTAACCAACCCAGACTGCGGCAAATATAATATAGAATTTCTTCTAATTTCATAGTTAGATCGCCTTATTTGAAATCCTGTCGTAAAACCACTGCACTATAGTTTACTGAGCCGTTGATAGCATAAAGACTGAATCATACTGAGTCTTGGTTGGTTAGGTCTGGGTTAGGTTACATCTGTATTAGGTCTTTACAAGTATTCCGCGGCCAGAGGGGGATTCAGTCTGAGGAGCTGGGTCCTTCTCGCACAACTGGTCGCGTGAAGTGTCTCCGGGATAGAGGCACACATATTTGCCGTGGCACGGGCGGGTACCCAGAAGAATTTGGATTCCTGGGGCCCGTCCGCCTAGTGCCAACGAGGTCACCGCAGGGGTTTTAGTGGGTGCAAACCCCACATAACCTCGGTTTCTCCTCAAGGAACCGGGGTACTCTTCAGGAGTTTCCCCTGCGTTAACAAAAAAAAAAAAAGAGGTCTTTACAAGTATTGGGAATGCTGCCACAAGACCACAGCTATGTTTACATTACGGTTACCTTACTTTGTCTAACTTTTTTCTATAAGTTTCCCTCGCATATATAGATGTATGAAAATGTTCAGGTTAGTGTACTTTGTAACATATGTCAAAATCATTAGAATCGGTGATCGGCCATCGTTCTAAATAATTACTTCACTTTTTTTGGGACAGTCGCGGAGTGGGGGTAAAAAGAGGGGGACTTGCCTGCTTTCCACGATCGGCCATCAGGAGTCTCTCGCTCTCGTTAAACGAAACTCCAACGACAACTGCAATATTCTTTCCACGGAGTTCGACTGGGTTGCAGCCAGCATCCACGATCGCCTCGTAAGTCAGCTCCAGAAGGATTCTACTCATCGGATCCATTGCGGCTACTTGCTTTGTGTGGATGCCGAAGAAGGACGCGTCGAATTTTTCTAGGTTAGATACCAACCCAGCGCGGGTTGGTAAACCCTCGTATTCTGAACGCAATAAAGATACTGTTAACACTAAATAAATGTACTTACAGACACTTCGTGTATACCTTTTTCTGACTTGGGTATATTAAAATTAATTAGCAATTTAATATGATAATAATAAAAGAAATTAGATATTTTCATTTACCGCATAGTTGCCTCACATTTTAAATCAAATTCCATGTAATTTGACCGGGTATGTTTAGCGTTAAGATGAAAAATATTGTTTATTTTTACCGGCAGCCCATCGAGTGGACTCGACTATGAGATCCTCTTTATTCATGATCTTCTCTTTCAGCTCTTCGACGTTCTTGCAGCTGGGGTACCTCCCGGAGATACCGGAGATCACCACCTCATTGCCAGGATCAGGCTTAACATACGGCATTGTACACCAAAATTACAATTTATCCAGCAGTCTGATGAATCAAACTAACAATGAACGAATTGAAATACCGGTCGAACTATTTATAATCATCTGGTTGATGTTAATGCCGACGACTTTACATATTCTTGAATTCACTCACTATGAATTATTCATCAGCACATTAGCAACTAAGTAGGAATTTCAGCCGCTAAATCTGACCTCGCCACTTCAACTTTCATTCTGTGATGCGACGGAATTCCAACAATAATAAATATCACTGAAGCTGATCTTATTGATAAACAATGACCTCCATCAATGATGTATTCTGGTAAGTCATTACTATTTACTGGTACGCGCGATGCGTAGTTTGGTGATCACTTATTTGTTAATTGTCAACGGATTCGTAAGATAAGAATACTCGTTTCAAATTGTAATTATCAACAGGTGTACATCAGTAATTAATCCTGCAAAGTAAGGCAAGGTTAGTGAGTGTATTACCGGACACAGGAAGTCAGGAGAAATCGTTTTCGATTCGATTTCATTGTTGGATAGTCGATACATATGTTCACTACTCGGCACATTAGAATACAATAGTTATGTATTGGGTAACACTCGACCCACTTCTAACATTATGTGTATCCATTGGCATTGGCACATCACGTTCATTAATATGTGTCAATGAACCTTAAATGCTTCGTTGATTTTCGTTGTTACTTTTTGGATTCGTTAAAATTACGACGCGATTACCCTTAAAGTCGAATAGTTTCCGATGCAATGTGGAGAATATTCTTCATAAATGGAAAAAACTTAGCTTTATCGTATGACAATTATGTCTGAATCATGACTTGGCTTTTGTTTTCCAATGATATCCATTTCTATTTTTGATCGATTTTAAATGAAGAAATCATTTTGGGGAGGTTGATGGGTTGATTGTTAGGAGCGGGGACTACTTAGCAGTTTTTACGTTTTAATGTTTTTGAGGGGTTATGGTCTAGGTAAAATATAACCTATAAAATATTGCAATATGTAAAGTGTATTCTGCAAAAGCAGTTATTCTGCATTCTGTTGTGCGCTCTTCAATTTCAAAAAAGATGTTGCTGCTCCGCTTCCATCACTACATCTCGTGGATAATAGCCAATCGGAGGCATGCCTTGACCATGCTGGGTTTTACACGATTTTCGGAAAGAAAACAAAATCAAACGCAAAGAAGAGAATAGGGTATTCAAAAGGAAAATCAATCACTACTGGAACGACAAAATTCAACGAATAGACATAAAAAGTAGACTCCTAGAAAACGAAGTTGATATTCAAGAGGTTAGGAGTCGAATAATCGAAATAATTCAACAAGAGTTCAAAAAATTTGTTGAATATAAATATTTTATAATAGTAAAACTAAAGTAATTAAGAAGGAATGCACATGTAAAAGAAAACAAAGTACCGAATCGCATTATTTTTATATTTTTATTATATAACAATAGAATAAATATAATGTTTCCATATTTAATAATGAATTTTGTATCTTTGACAACTGGTAACAGATTCGTTTTATTTACACTTATTTATATTATTAGATTTCTTCTTTATTCACATTATATAACTTTCACTTAGTTCTTGGCTTTTGTCCTTCCAGCTGCGAAAAGCATCCTTGCCTAACTTGAATCCTTCTTCCGCCCGTGAAAGATTCTTCTTGAACCAAGTGGCATTCTCGAAGGAATTATTCGACTGCTGACCCTTACTTATTCCTGCCATAATTCCTGCGTAAAACGGATCGTACTTCGAAGCAAATATGTGTAGGAATTTGTCATTCAAAAGCCTGGCCCAATAGAAAGTGTCTCCGGGAGCTTTCCCGGCGATATACTTCTCGATGAAGCTGGACACGGTGCGCCATGTCTGGTTGGCCTCCAAATTGAAAGTGGTTTCACACACTTGTGGAAGTTTAATACCAGTTGCTTGCTCCGCTAACAGAGTTAGTTCCACGAGTCCCAGTCCATTGAATTTTGTCCGATTCAGGAGTCCCGTCTCAATGATGGAATGAGCGGTTAAATCTGTAGTCGCCGCTCGGCATTCGCTTCTCCAGCGAGAGAGAATCATGGCAAACATGGTGGCAATCTGATCGCGCCGTTTATCGAAGAACCACCAACATCGAAAGATACATTTCTTGTGTGGTAGGGCGTATCCATTGTCCCAATCCCATTTTGTTAATTTATGAAGATTTGTCACAAATTCCTTGTGACGGAAGTGTCGTTCTAACTGTGATTCGGTTAGAACCAGAACCCTCATTAGGCCCAAAGCCAGCATGGCTGTCATGTTCTGGAATATTTTAATTTCCTTTGTTACTGGTGTTGTTATATCCCAGGATTCTAAGACTTTTTCGACTGTGATTCTGAAGGTTTTTCCTCTCTCAATGAATTCAGTCTCAAAGGATCTCGCACCACATGTATCTTCTTCCTCCAACAAAGTTGAAAAACACTTGTCTGTTGGTCCCAGTTGATAAAACCCTTCACCTTCAAACTGATCCTCAGGGAAGTATGGTTCCTCCAACTCGCTATTCTTTCCATCTTTCCAGAGTGCTGTGATGGCAGGAAATACAACCTGCTGGACACCCCATCCTCTTTCCGGAAGCTGACCCGTCAAATACAAGTTGTAAAAGTTATAATAGCACTTCTTCAGGATCGACAAATCTTTGAGACTGGCAGAAAATTTCAGTCCATCTACGAGGTTATCCAGGTCCGATTCGTTCCACCACTTTGTAGAACTGTTCGCTTGGATTGGATTATCCGACACTTTCTCGGTCGCGTCATCCATAATTGTCAAGGGTAAAGACACGATGGCTTAAATCAGATATGCGACTAATGAAGTAATGCTTAAGATTAGTATAATACTTAACGAAAGTTAGAAATACCTTCATTCCATTGACCGTTACTGGCACTCGTATTGATTGCTGCCTCCATAATAGAAGTCTGATGATTCATAAGAACGTCGTATCCCATCGATATTTATATCTATCCGTTTATCTAATCAACTATATCTATCGTTATAAGGAGAAAAGTTTCAAAAACACTAGCGCCTGATGGCCTCATAAGACAGGCCCACCTGTTTGGCTTTTGGTAAGCCTGTATGATTTCTTGTTAGTCTTGTACTATATTAATTTCCAGGTTGGAGTGTC
The DNA here is from genome assembly GCA_964023945.1 of Ectemnius cavifrons. Classification (NCBI taxonomy): domain Eukaryota; kingdom Metazoa; phylum Arthropoda; class Insecta; order Hymenoptera; family Crabronidae; genus Ectemnius; species Ectemnius cavifrons. The sequence goes on from OZ030388.1 coordinate 3,861,008, forward strand.
CTGAGGCCTTGGGGGGTCCGGAAGACATGACCGCAAGGTCAATTACCCGCCCCCCAAGTATCGAGCATTTTTATGTGGCCACCCCAGGAGTTTTAGTCGGTAGGAGTCCGACATACCCCCATATCCCGCGTGGTATGGTGAATCCATGAGGATTTCTCCTGGGTCAACGAAAAAAAAAAAAGGTTGGAGTGTCCTGAGAGTGTGTCAGAGATCTTTAGTTTGTTTTTGATTAGGTCCTTGATGTAGGCCCGTCAAAGTGTGAAGTTCTTGGGTCCTGGTGCCTTTGATTTTTCCACATATGACTCTTAGGGCTTTGTTTTGTAGAAGTTGCATGTTTCTCATGCTTTCGCTGGTTGACTACCCCCTCTCCTGATCGACGAACGTCTTATAGAAAGCTCTCTTCTTCAGTCACGTGAGAAGGAACCATTCCGGCGGCTCGCTAGGGCAGAGCTGGCCCTTACACGCTGGGTGCCCTTCTCTTGGGCCTTACTCCTTCCCTAAGGCATGCGCAGTACAAGGGTTCTCCCTCTACTGCCTGGCCCTACTCCTGCCCTAGACTACGTGCGCTAGTGAACGAAGCGGGCAAGTAAAACTGATGCCAGATAGGCAGATATACGACTAATGAAGTGATGCTTAAGATTAGTATAATTGTTAGGGAAAGTTCGAAATACCTTCATTCCATTGTAGGGATACAGTTACTGGAATTCGCATTGATTACTGCGTTCATTGTATAAGTCTGATGATAGATAAGAACGTGGTAGCCCATCGCTATCTATATCGATTTATTTATCTATATTGTCTATATCGCTACTGCATAGTTTAAATGAAAGTGTCCGCGAATCTGCGTGAATTTGCTAATCTCAAGAGTCATTAAATGCATTTTAATGTAGGTTTCCTCATTCTTGTATGGAACGTTTTTTGGGAAAGACTTTGATGTATAAAATATTAATCTCTCCTATTATAAATCATAACCTTTGTTTGAGTCTTTGCGACTTTAGCTCCTCCATAGGAAATTATACAAGCAGATTCTAAAGATTCATATAACTCTCTACTTTGCGATGATGTATTTGTATTTTTTCCCATAAAGTTGCAGTATATCAAAGTTACCTTCGCATTTTTTTCCATGTACCGTTGGCATCTGCATTTCCCAGTGTGCATCACTTTACCTTCCCGATGCGTTTGTGATTTTATTCGCGCATGTTAATTACAGATGCCTGACAACTGCCAATGATTTGATTATGTTAATATCATAACCTACCCGTTTTATGAAATGTCCTAACCTATAATCCACGCTATGTATCGTATCGAATTCAAATCTACTTGCATTGAAATATATGAATACAGAATAATCGAAATATGGAGAACAACACGGAAAAACGTTCAATGACTGCGCAATCCGGCTGTCTGTTATCGTTTTGCGCAACGAAATTTCTTCTTTGTATCAAATCGCTTCATTGGGCCTTGATGTAATAAGATCGGTGTACTGATTGGCGGTGATTCTTCTTCATATTGCTGAAGGACCAATCATTTACAACATTTAAATGCGTTTGGAAACAGTTCCTACTGATTTTTCTGTTATTTCCTTGGAAAAGCGCGTGTTAGCGTCAAGGCATTCCATTTGAAAAAGCTCCAGATAAATGGATCTATGTATCGAATTGCGAATTGTACATTGATATTTGAATGTCAAAACTGTCGTTACAAGCATTCCTTTCTGAGCCTTTCAAATAAAGAGATCATTCGTTCGTGTTGTTCTGTGTCTTCCCAAGTAACATTTATCCTGCAGAAGTGCCTGCAAATACCCTGCAAGTATGCTTCTTATTGTTACAATATCGAAACAAGTTGTAAGAGCGGAAACGCATGCAACGACAATCTTGACGATATGCAAAACTAACACGTATATGCGGCATCAGCAAAGCAATAGGTTAGGTATAACCGACGTTATCGATCACGATTTCGATCTCATTTTTCTGTCTCTGACCTTTGACTGAGTAACATGTATAACGAATGTAAGATTGTCGATAGTGATTACAATAAATCTTTGTGAAATGTTGAGAGCCAAATCACCACGCTAAGTTTATTAGTCTCCTTCCACAAATCTGGATTCAACTTTAACACTTATGCAGAACTGCCTGTATATGGCCAACAAGTAACCTTCGAGGCTTGTTTTCTCTTTTTACTCAATTAATGGAGAATTAGCTTATTATTTAGCTCATTGGATTCAAACAACAAAATTAGGTTATGTTCGATTCATAAGTTATACGCCTCGTAGCTGTAACTTCTTCACAAATCGCAAACAACACTATGGTTCGGGTTAAGTATCTTCAGCTGTCTCGTTGCTACACGCTAATATTACTACTTGACGAGAAATTCTACCGAGTCTCTTGATACTGGGTGACACAACATAACTAATCTGTCATATCAAGCTGTTACCATATGTAGATATCGCGGATAATCCAAATAACCATCCCTCTGCAGTTGGATTCTAGAAATATGTTAGCACAGACTATACTACGGAATAGACCGGACAAGTAGATTGAGTAGCCAGCCATCCTGCTGAATTACCGATGCGGCTAAAATTCCGAATTGTAGTGGTGCACTCTATCCGTATAGAACGGCGAAAGTAGGAACTGTAACCGTTAATATAGTTACCATATAATTTAGAATTAATAAATCAGTTTTATTGGAATGCATAAGTAACGTTTCCTCGATATTTTGCATTTCTTAATTAATGAATATGCTCAGCGGCACACGATACAAGTGGCATTACACGACTAACAAAACAATTACGCAAATGTCGGTATTTCTGTAATATAATATAAACAAATATATTATTTGTTTTCATTTCCATTGTGGAAATTATAACTTTGAATGAAATATGTGATGAAAGTTATTGTAGTCCGATACAAAACAAAATCTTGTCCAATAATACGTAATGAATGCTCATGAGGCTATGAAATATACTAGTAATTGCGCATTGGGGAAAATATAAAAATAGAATGATAGTGCATCATAAGCAACTGGCATTGAACTTCTGCCGGCATCAATTATTAGTACGAAGATGGTGTAGAATTGGGAATTCTATAGTCCATCCGTACTAAGACTTCATCACCGGGGTCACTCGAATGCCTTGCTTGTCCGGTCTATTGCGTACTTGGTCTGTGATTGAAGTTAAAAAGCGTGAGGTACGATTAACAAAGAAACTGGACTGGAATTGTGTTTATTCCAGATATTTTATAGAGACAAAATAAATAAAAAACATCTGTAAGTCTGTTATATAATTCTGAGTCAAAAATCAAAATATTTACGGTCCTTTGTTCTCCACGAGACCAATCCTCATCATATCACTTGGTCTCTCAACAACAATATTTTATTAGAATTACATAATTATAAATAAAACAATTCTCAAAATAACAGTATGTTTATTATAAATTTGAGTAATATTTGTTGTTCTCAGTCAAACATCAAGCAATCTTAGTACGGATTATTTCAACAATTTCCAAAGTTTTATCACTGATTTGTTTTCCCGCCAACAAACTGCAGGAATATCGGAAGTCATTTAGTAGATTGAAATTGACGTTGGAATGAAATTGGAAATTAGTAACAAAACTTTTATTTTTAATTTTTCTAAACAACGCAGGCTTCTTCGCACTCTTGCCGAGTGTAGAAATTGTTTCTGCTTCCTGGGCAACCGGTGTCCCTGAATCCAACACACTGCCCGGATGATGAGTCGTATCCGTAATGTGTTGATATTCCGTCGCAGAAACGAGTGATTTTTCCGGGAACAATTGGCTCATCGCATGCTGTTGGAAATTAGAAAATGCATTACACCATTTACTAAAGAAATATCAGAGAATTAAATTCAATCATTTTGTTCCTGCAGAACCTTTTATAATTTAATGACAGATTTTAGGTTATCATTATATATATTGTTACATTATTATATTCCTTTCAATTAGAAATTAGTTTAATGTATTAATAAGCTCTTCTGTAAAAGGAAATATATTTTCTTCAAGAAAACAGTTTTCTTTTTAACGAAAATTTATTCCAAAAATAGTGGACGTGCGAATACTTGTTTATACATTGTGGATATAAAACATATAATATAATTCACATTATACGTAACATAATGCAGCAATATAATAATGCATTCTAATATAATTATAATATAATAATCTATGTAACATACCAGGTGATCGTTCGGACTCCTGCGCAGCAACATACTGCAGCGTCACACACCATACTGCGAGCAGAAGGAAAACCGCCGAACGGATACTCATCATTCTACGAGGTTTTTCAAGAGAATGATCGAGCTGGTGCAATGTGACCATTTTAAATACTTAGTTGCCGCAGAGTTCAGGAAATCCCCAGTGCCAGTACTGAATGCAAACAAGGCCGTGCAACTTGTCATAACAAAGTTATCATTGCTACACCAGTCACGTTTAATCAATCGGGAAGGAGTTTGCTCGAAAGAAATGTTCATTCTAACCAGTGTGTTGTTAATATTTGTGGAATTTTATCATTGCATATGATTTTATTCGTCGAACAGAAAGAAGTCCTTAACACGATTAAGACTTAATTTCATCCTAATTATTTTGGCCCCTTTTTGAATATTATATTGTTATTTTTTTGGACAACCAGTTGGTTCAATAGCGGAAGCGGAAGTCCTGTTATCTGTGAATTATGACCGTTTAAAAGTCACTCGTGCGTGTACGATTCGATAACTTGTTTTAGGTGCTATTATTTTAGATGACGATTCACTTTAATAGCAAGTCGATGTACGACGTGTAAATTCGAATTCTCGGAAGAAAGACTGAGTAAAGAATATCCAATTTCATTGTTCAATATTGACTAACTGGATCTGCTGTCGAGAATGTGTTCTTTTGAGTCGTCATTTTTTACATGGTTTTATTTAGTTTCATAGCTTGGCCTTCATCAAATTTTGTAACCAATTTTTAAACCCACTACTATCGTGCCGATTTTCTTGAGATTTTGCACACATAAGTTTATCGACCTCGTCACTTCCGGATTTTTATCCCCCTTCATTTTATACTACCAAACAACCCTAGCAATATGGGTATCTATGAAAAGGTTTAGATTTATAAAAATGAATCAATGTTTTTCCTAACTTGCAAGGTTTTAGTAGAATGATCTAAAAAGTAATAAATAATTTGTTCAAATATCGCAGCATTCTTGGTCATATGTGAAAATCGTTGAGTACTCATAATTGTATTGGTTAGGTTTCATTTATCATTAAGAAAATATTTTTTAATTATCTTTATTTCTTGATATTGATTCTTTGATGTTGCTACTTAGATCCAACAAAATAACTGATCTTCCACTTATTGAATTAGCGGATAAAACTAATAGTAGATTGTGATACAAGTGCGGAAAGTGGCCAATTTCACTTCAGCACGAGCCGAAGGCGAGTCCGATAATCATACGAGTCTTTTTGTCAATACCGCGTACGTTAAGGCAAACTTTCGTGCCATGTGTTACGCAATATATAACTTTTCAGAATAAAAATAACTTTATGCAATGCATGATGCGAACCTATATTATATTATATAACCTATATTCACTCTGTTACTGCACGCTTGCTGAAAGTAGCATTTTATTTCATTTTATCGATCGTTTTACCGCATTAGTTCGGAAAGTAAATTATTACCGCACTAATGCGGTAATGAGAAACAAATGATTAACGGTATTATGTTACATTTTCTGCAAAATTCCGAGACGTATATTAAACAGCAGTAGAAATCATACTTTGTTTTTTGTCGATTCACTCAAAGTGAACTTTCGCAACATTCACTCAAAATAGTATATTGTGATACAAGTGTAGAAAGTGGCCACTTAGCGCACTTGTATCACAATATACCATTTTGAGTTGAGTCCTCATTACGCATTAGCTTTAAAATTGTTCTATCTGTTTCAGTTAAACTTGTACAAATATTTAATAAGCTTAAAACAAAAATGTTTTTGTTATTTCATCAAAATATTGAAGTTAACTTTCAATTTTGCCGGTTCAGGTAGCCCTTTAAGGTGGGAGAGCTTAAAAGGGCCCATTGATTTCATTGGGCCCGCTCTACCGGCTTCATTTTGGACCCGCCCATGGGCCCCAAAATTGATTGGGCCCACTTTCCCATTCTTCTCGGACCCAATGTTTGGGAGACATGATTGGGCCTGCTCTCCTTCGTTCATGGTGGTCGACCGCCTTCAAAATATGAAAGAGATTGGGCCCCCTTTTACACTCCTCTTTCGCCTAATGTGTTCAGCAATCTGCCTACGGACTGTTAAAAGATAGAATGTCGAGACTTGGCTTTGGAAGATACTTGCCCTTTTCTTTTAAATAAAGTAATGATTACAAAATATCCTTTTATATCAAGTGTGTGTGCTAAAAGTGACAGCGTATTAAAATGGTGAAAATAAGAAATTACAGTTCGGGGAAAACATTTTTTAATTGTAATTCATGAAACCATTTGAGGTTTCGTTTAAAAAATGTTTGGAAGAACCTCGAATGCTTTTATCATATAATTTCCTTGCTTCTTTATTAAGAATAGATATTAAACCAGAATTAATAAAGTAAAATTGATTTCGTTATTATTATTTATTAAATATGTAATAATTAAAATTCTTGCCCTCCTCTTTTAAAGTTCTCCATAAATGTACAAGTTGATTCCTTCTGTTCTTAGACTAAATTAATTGAATAAATTCAGATAGAAAATGGAATAACTTAATGTAGAAAAAGTTTTCATTTCAAGAGGAAATAAATGTTCTCAAAGCAAAAGATTTTCTCGTTTAAGAAAAATGTCTTCAGAAAACTTGGATGTGCGAATACATATTTCTCTTATTCAATGTATACTTACATAATATAATACACATTATATATTCACAAGGAAAGTGAAATTCCTTCAATTACTTCAAAAGACGCTTCTTATCAAAATAAATCGTGTGCTTGTCTTCCCTTGATTTCATGCGTCGTTTAAGTTGGGGATGTCCCTAAAGCAGATTCGGTTTCTTAACACGGTATTGGGTTTCTGTTCGTGCTCAATGATTCAGAGCACGGGCGACAGCGCCCTAACCTCTCCCCTCGGAAGGGAGAAGGGGCGCATGCTGTGTTCTCGGGCGAGAAGCGAATCCAGAGTAAACGGCTGCGGGCCATCTTGCCAGTTGTTCTTCGACACCGGTCTAATGTTTGCACGGGCGATCGAGTAGTCCTAACTCGATTACTCAAACCCTATTACATGGATAGCTAAAACTCCTTGCTTGTATTTCGATAGATTCTCGCTTCTTTCCTGGTTTTGTTCACAATGCTTCGGAATCCCCGTGGCATATGGCGACAAAAAAGTATTGACACACCGAATATTTTTAGAATCAATATTCGAAATAAAAAAACTATTTTTACGAGAATTATTTTTGTTAGGAAGAACACTTTCTTGGTCAACACAGTGTATTTCTGTTTAGAAACAAGAGTTTCTTGCACTTTTTTCGTTCTTGTGGCAACTACAAATGAAAATATTCAAATTTGTATTATTTTGTGCATTAGTTTATGTGTTGAAGCAGATTTCAATTCTTATAGGTTCAACGAGTTTCAGGAATGCGAAGTAAATTTGACTTTAACACCTTCGGTCCCTCCTTTGAATTTTAAAATCCCGCAGAAACCAAATTCCAAATGGAATAAATTAAGTACTAAACACTTCTAAAAATACGAGATTGGTGTCATGTCGATCTTCAGAGTACTTGCATGAGTCTAGGTTTCTTTAACAGCAATTTATTTATCAGCAGCTATTTAATTTTCACAGGATTTCCTAACCTAAGTTAATAGACATGTAAAACTAGATTCATGAAAATTAATAGCTACTTAACCTTTTGAATTCTTGTGTAAGAAAAAACACTTTTTTAACAAAACAAACATTTATTGTACATGAAAATATTTACAAATAATTCTCAGAATGTACTATACATATATATGCCTGTCCATAGATCAACAACTAAAGGTGGATTATTCAAGAGAACATGACACAATTTCTTTTCCTTTGTGGAGGTACAGTGGATAAAAAAAGTATTCGCAGACCCGCATTTTCAAAAGCAAATTTTCGTAAAGGGAAAAACATTTTACTTTGAAAGGATTATTCTTTCATCATGAAAACTTTCTTTTTAAAAGTTTGTTTTTCATAAAAAAAAGACTTTTCTATATTAAAATTTACTCCAAGGAAAGGTCTGTATGCAAATACATTTTTTATCCACTAGATATTAAAAAATTGTTCGCATTCATATGCAAACGTTGCAAAGCCTTATTACATGCATGTTGTATCCCTAATAAAAAGTGTTATTGGAAATTTAATGCGTTATACATTTTCATCTCATCTCAAATATACAGGCTGGAAATGTTCATGGGATTTTTCATTTTTTACGCTTCCCTTTGCTAGGCATAGATAGGCGAAAAAGCAGTGCAATTGTTTTGACCATAACCTGTTTTATCATGTCTGCTCGGTCGGTCAAAAATGGCTCGTATAGGAAGTTGGCCGCCTTCAGGCGCTTTTTCAATTTTAACATGCCATAGCTTGCTTTCACAATTTCTCTCAACCGAGCCTGCATATTCACTCCTTGCAACGTCCGACGTACGAACATTTCCACCCTGCGTAACAAGGTCATTCGATTTTACCCTGCATTCTCTCATAACAATGCCGATTGCAAATCTAGAACTGTTACATGATAAAAGAGTGCCTCAAGTATATTTGTAAGCACACTGAGTACAGTTAGGTTGGACGCAAGGAATGCTCGGTAGAATGGGCGGCAAATGATGCAACAAACTCGGTCTGGCTCCCAGTTGGTCGGTCACCTGAGCACACATATGTTCCCGCAGCTGCTGCTGTACACTGGGACTGAAGTAATTGTTGTACTGCATGTTTAGAGCGACACTTTCTTGATCGTGCTGCGAGGGTGTTTTGACAATCGTGCAGGGTGTCACGTCGGGCGCCACGACGCTCTTCGGGAATTGGTCAGGGACGATGTTGAAGAAGTAACAACCGTCGCTGTAGAGGTTACGGGAGAGACCCGAGTAAATTGGCGCTAGCATCGCGCTTGTGATAGGTTCGGATGATCTGCTCTCGGGGATTGGTTGATTCGGCGGACGGAAAGCGGATGCGCAAGTGGAACCGATACCGAGACTCTCGTTGGCAAAGTATTCGATCGCTTTGAGCAGATCTTGGCCGCAGCGCTGAAGCACCAATTGCAGAACAGATAGTTTTGTGCTTGGAAAGAGTCTCGCTAGAGTCTCCACCGAGGTTTGCGACACTGTTGATTCTTTCGAACTCTCCGAACAACTGGCAGCGCCCTCGAAGAGCACGCTTTTGTACTTTGCTCCAGACTCGTTCGGTGTCTGGTAAACAAGTGTTTGACAGCATTATTTATTAGTAAGTTGAAGGATATTTTTATTTGAAGCAGGCGTGAATCCAAGTAGAGATACAGTGACTATAAAAAGTATTAGCACTCCAAGGATTTTTACTATACATTTTTTAAAGAGCACTTTTCTTCTTTAATTTTTGTCAGAAACAATGGCTGTATAATTTGTTTATTTCCAACAAAAATAGAGATCCTCTAAAGGTCTGAACTTATATTAAATAGCGTATAACAAATATGTTTAGTAGGTACCTACTGCATTCTCCGGGGAAGTGTCCTTCGCCACATCGTTTTTTTTCTTCTCCTCCGTGATTTCGCTTTGTGTTTTCCTCGTAAAATTAACATCTTCGCACGATGCTTCGGCTGATCTTGGTTCAGTGACGGCCATTCCAAAGATTTTCCCTGGCGGAAGTCGACTGAGTTTCTGACCAGTTGCCACTTTCGCCATTTTCAGAGCGATTGCATCTTCAGCCGCTTGCTGCCTTTTTAAAGCGACCTTCACAGAGATTTCGCAACTTTGCACTAACATGGCATATTACTTAACTCGAACACACCGATTTTAATGAGCTTTTTACAGAACGTTAATACCATAAAAAGGTGCAAAAATAATTTTTTTAACGGCCATGATTCAATTTGAAGGGGTAACAAAACAAACACTAAAATTAAGAGTATAAATCAATAAAGCTTGGGAATTACCGCAGATAGAACTAAAAGCTTTTTATTTTCAGTGCAATATCCAAGTTAGGTTAAATTCACCGAAGGAAGTAAAGTAACTTTGCGTAATAGCAATGGTTAAGTGGTTTAACCTATAAAAAAAAATATTGATCACGTGACTTTCCTAACCCTAGCATGTTAGCGTTCGATCTTTGCACAAAAAGATATATCAATACCGGCAGATATTGGATAGAAAGAAAGAGATTAAAATCTGTAACAGATCATCGCCGACCCCAATTTCCAAATGGACTCGCTGCATAACTGATACTCCGATGCGTGTTTACTCAGCCGGCAATGTCAATAACGATTCATATGGGCGCATTTATGCCACGCGTTATTCTCGGCTGGACCACCCAGCATATTCTTCCATAGCGAGATTCAATCATCCGTGATACTACCAGAATGCCAGGATGAAAGCATGTGCGAATCTACACGGTTTCTTATTAGTCAATCTGTATGTGAAAACCGACTTTCCCAAATGCTACTGTTTATTCTGAACTGCGCAGGTTTATGCAACACAGATTTATAATAAATGATAATTATTGTAGTGTATTATAGTGTCATTATTATACTTAGAACATTTGTAAAAAAATTCTTAAAGTCACAAAATTTGGTTAGCATAATTTTTAATAGGATAGATTTTTATTAGTATGTTTTCCGACAATCTTCCTAGAATACTACTGTTACGTTTAGAGTATGATTTTATACTTCAATTATGTTTATTATATATATTTATTTATTAGGTTGTAACCGTATTATTATCAACAATTATTAGAATAATGGTATTCACAATTCATGACGATTAATTTTAATAAGATATATGTATAATTAGTATGTTTTTATGTATAAGAATCTCATAATTTCGTGCTCTTATCAACATTGGTATCAGACAATCGAAGTGTTATCATAGAATTTTATTAAAAAAAGCCGTATTATTAATATTACATTACTTATCTGAGCTTGCCAGGTATTTGGATATTTATAGGCGATAGTGTAATGCGAATGATAATGTGAATCAGGCTTTATGCGCAGCTGTTTCGAGGGGCATCGAGAGCCACAGCTTGTCGACGGCGCGGGTATCGAGTGTCATAATGCTTGTGCAAACAAAGCATGAAACGGCACACCAAACCCTAATGGATTTAATACTTCTATCCCTCCGCGCGCCGAGATCCGTTTTCAAGTGTAACCTCGCAGCAGGCATTGCGTCGGATCCACAGCTCGCTAGGAGTAATTAACCTAACCTATCAAGTGGCAAGTGGATTCGCTTCAAATAACAAGTCATTTTGTTGCGAAACTCGTGGTTAGTTGCGAAACAATGCGTTTTGGATAAACTGTTTGTCTGGTTTTTTGTATCGCAAACAGTACAATGCATATGTGTTAAAATTAGCGAGTGTTTTCGTCGATTTTTGATTTTTGATTTTGTGAACTAAAACAGTTTGTTCGCTTTTATTGCTGCGTATTAGTTGTGTTATTATTTGCACAAACTGCTAGATGAACATTAGTAGTCCCCATGATTTTATATTAGGAACAGAACACGGATTATTACTGCTAATTTAATTACCACTAAAGTAGCAGAATCGCGTGAAACGATCGAAATGATCGTTTTCATTTTCTTTTTTATTGAATTTTTATTTGTTTCTTGACCAAAAAGAATCATTCAATAGTCTGCTGTACTAAGATTGTTGTGTCTTTTTTTTTGCTGTGCAATTTTGTTTAGTTTATGTACTACTTTTATGATTAAGAATTCGAGTGCAAATTTTGAATAATGTGAAACTTTTGCAACTTGTATCTATCATGATAACATATATGTTTATAATGCTTATAAAGGTGAAAAGCCTTTTTAATCCACCCTTTCGACATTTCTAGTAAAAAAATGGTAATTAAGTTAGGATTCCGTCATTTGGAACGCAAAGACTAATTTTGATTGCATTGCAATTTGAATAATTTTTATACAAATTATGTTGAAATTATGGTAGGTATACACTCTCATCAAATTAAAAACCGTTTTTCTTATTTTTATAATTTTACTTGAAAGTGCTTATTAAAAACTATTTGTTGTAAACTATTTTGATTTTTAAATAAAAGGATTACAAAATTATACAAGTTTTTACTAAACTAAACAACTTATACTTGAATGGTTTGCTTACCTGTGCAGCCATCACCCTCTGACGTTCGGCGATTAAGGAGCATTTTGGGCAAAGACACTCTCGGTAACGACATTCTCGTTTGTGTCCACGCAGCCACGAAATTAAACCATGGTTTCGGCAACGTGCGCATTTCGGCCTCCTTTGCTTCGCCTCCGTCTCCACCTCTTCCGCCTCCGACTTGTTCTTGTTCTTCCCACGCAGCATTTTAATCACTAAACAGCAATCCGATAATGATTGACGAAGCTTCCATTTCGCACACGACCCATTTATTAGAAGAAATTTTGGTATAGAGGGAAGTTTCTTTTTTTGCGAAAAGAATTTATTTGAAAAAAAATTTCCATTTAAAAGGAAGCAAATATTTTGAGAGTAGAATGTTTTCCCTTTTAAGAAAATGGACTTCAGAAAATTCTTGATGTGCGAATATTTCGTTTACCAATTGTATGTTAAAGGATATTGTCCCTTCTAAGAAAACTTATTTTTCTTTCCTTTTATTTTTTTCTTGCTAAAGAGAATGTATTTCTATTCAGAGAGAAGACTTTTCTTCTTTAAGAAAACTTTTTTCTAAAACACTGGGCGTGTGAACTTTTTGCCAATTCCAAAAATGGCTGACTATAAACTTGTTGCAACAATCGAAGGAAAGGAAACGGCAGAAATCAGAGCAACACTCTACTGTGCAAATATAATAAAACAAGAACCAAGTAAGTTTCAAAAACAGGTTATAAAATTCTTATTTGCTGTTAGAAATGCAAAAAGGAGTTTTTTATGTGCCAACAGCACGCGGTGTTCCCAGGTGGTCACCCATCCAAGTACTGACCGCGCTCAACTTCGTTTAGCTTCGGTGATCGGACGAGAACCGGCGGGTCTGAAGTGATATGGCCGTTGACTTGAAAATACAAGTTCCACTATGTCGTTTTCTAGAGTGAGTTCCAAAGAAAATTGAAAGTCTATGGCATTTCTTTCGAATTTAAAAGTGAATAAAACGAGATGTGCTGTTCAAAACATTTTAAGAAAGCGAAATTGAAGTTTAATCTGATAATTATTTACAATTGAAATATAACCTGTTTGCTGGAAAGTTCAATTTGTTGCCAATTCTACTTCAAAATTAATAAATAAGCAAATATTTTTACATATTGCAGAAAAACAATTACAAAAATTGAATCGAAAGCAGTATTTGTGGTTGATAATATTAAAGAGAGTACAAACTTAAAGGATTTTTAGATATATAATTATCAATTAATTATAAATATAATTACTACCACTTCAAAGCTTTGTCCTAGAATAGTAATTTTTAGGGCATCACGATAAAAGTATGTGAATAAGCAATCGAATAAAGGTAAAGTAAGCAATAAAAAAATGATTATAGCTCCGCAAATTGATTGATTTAGGGGTTTTGGAATTTAACGGTTAATGAAGGTTTACGAATTTAACAGCAATCCGTATTAACCCTTAACTGCACAGTTAGTTTTGCTACACCCACTCGCAAAACTTTTGGGTTACCCGAAAAATGTTTATGGCGACAATCGCCAATAATCCAAATAGCACACAACGTCTTAAAGAAGTCTGCTTTATGAGATTTTCGCGTCTGGACGTTCTACAACAGTTTTGCCGAAGACGTTTCGAAGATGTCAACATTTTTTCATTTTTAAAACGCCTCGGATACGTCATCTTTACGTGTGTCTTTTTGTTGTATTCTTAGAGCGTCGCAAAGACGTTTTAATAATGTCCGAACTTTACATTTTTTGAGTGTTTTAAAATCCCTTTAATATATCATTGATTAGTAATTGCAATTGTTCTAGCAGCTTGGTCAGAACATGTTCTAAACGTATTAAAGATATATTTGTAACGTCTTTTTTTAAAGTGAGAAATTAGTGAACATCCCAAAAAACAACGCGAATATTCCTAACAGGCATTTTAAAGACGTTTTTAAAACATCATTGTGCTATCCGAAGGACGACAAGAGCAATTAAAGAGTTAAACAAAAAAGATTCTGCGTACCTCGAATTTTCGACGCGAAGCGTTAACTTCCTTGAAGGAACCGTTGAGGATACTTGACCGAGCGATCGCCGTTACTCGACTGAAGTTACAGCTCGCTTGGGGAAAGAGATCTCCGGTTAATCTGTGGGGAAGATTTGTCATTCTTTCGAGCAAGTGATGCACGATTGGCTCGGCTGTCAGTGTTCATGGAACGCGGCTGCAGCATCCCCCGGAAGGAGCAGTTATCCAAACATCAACTGGACCAGCCCTTCCGCTTGGATTGGAGGATGATGTTTGCTCAGCGTCGCCACACCTACCCGAGATGTGCCTCTTTCCTCGCTCGCCTGCCTCCTCTTTCCTCCAACTTCTTCGGGGCAACCTGCTTCGGGCTATTCTGTTACGCAAGCCGCATTCTACTGAGTTTCTCCTTGGTAATGTGATTTGGTCCGCGTCAACGCCATCCCTTCTCATTGTCAGACCACTGCCAAACGTGATACGCGCTATTCCAATGATTGACAGTGATCCGTTTGGAAAGAAACACTTAGAGGAAGGAAATAGTTTTAAAAGAACGTTGATCGATTTCAAAAATTGGTAAAGTAAAAATGTAATAAATAGTGCAAAATAATTACCATAATATTTATATTTACTGAATATCTTATTTTTTCGAGGCTTCGCATTAATATTTTGTACAAATAAGTCAGTTTCGTAACACAGGGCATTTTTTTGCAAAGGGAAAGTTTGTAACAAATCCCAATGAAAGCAGTGCTGATTCTGGATTTTAAATATATTAAATTGATTTTAATATTTTATTAACATAATATTTTTGCATTTTTAATAGCTCTTCGTGCAATTGGAAAAACACTCCATGTAACGGCGGTGCGCATTTCAATACTAAATGCTTCCATCTTATTGGCCACATCGCAGCCTGGAAAGAGAGGTTAGGAAATTGGAAAAAACAAACAACAGTGCTGTCAAGAATCAGATCGTATAATTCGCAATCTTCTCTCACAACTACAGATTCAGAGCTGCTTAACGGTTCGAGTAAACGATGATAGGTAAGTCATCACAATGTTAAATCGGTCATTCCTTTCTATGCCTCGTTTATCTTTCTGTACATTCGTAATATGCACCTCTCCCTATCGTGGAAATGATTCTGTGGCGAGGATGTAATTAGTTCACGATTCGTTCATATTTACACCGCTGTCAGAGCAAAACTTACAAGTATCGCGTGAACATTCCCACAGATTCTCAATCGTTTCAAAGGTTATAAACATCTCTCGTGGCTCCATCTATGTTTCTTGTGCGACAGAATCATTTATGTTTCCTGTACATACACGTATCGTGAGGCGCACCGTGATATATGTCATGATATGTGATTCGATCGTTCCTTCGATGACTTTTCCGTTCTGGATATAACCTACTTCTACCACTAGTACAGAAATCATGTATTGAAAAGGATTCGTGAATTTGTCCACCTGTGACTTCGAAAGTCGAAATGACGGGAGTTCAATCCTTCACATGATTTATATTTTTATTACTCCATATTTTGTTTTTTGGAAAAAGAAAGTCAAACATAAACCTTTTGTTCAGTCCGTCGACCTATGCTATTCCGATACATTTTTTGTGTTAGTTTTTAATATCGTTGTTCCTCAATGATTTACTGCATGATGGATATTTCAGATTGATTACCTTTTTTTCTTATTTGTTTTGTATACAGAATTAGTTAACGTCCAGACCGTTTTGCGCTTACAATTCTAGATTGTAGTAGCTGCGAGTACGCCACAATGACCGGCGCCATGTTGTTCAACTTACAAGTTCCCGCCATTTCCTGACAACGCCATCTGGCAGAAGTTACACGCAAACGTTACAAATAATAATATAATAATGAGATAATGGGACTCCATAAGCAAGGGTGAAAATCTTTCGGATCTTTCGGGAAAGTCGTTCATTACGCCTTATGACAGGCTCACATCGCTTCCCGGCAGCTTTCACTCATGTATTTCGTAGGACTTACAGTTTAAAGTTAAGTGATAATCTTAACATTACGAAATTCGTTGAAACAATCATTACACAAGAATAAAATTTAAGAACAAGTCCTTCTAACAAGGCGGGATATGGTCCATTAAAAATACTTAATAATATCGTTTTTGTGTTTGATAAGTTAGGTTATGTAACATGCGCATGCATGAGTCTGTGACATGTGTTATGTAAATACATGTGTCGCCCGTACGCGGATGACATACACATCAGTCAGACAGTTAACAACACTAAAATGTGAAAAAATTACTGATTAGTTGCTACTCGTCACTGCAAATATCTCCATTGTTAGTATCGAATAAATGTCATGACTCGCTAGGGAAAGTTTACAATACTGGAATAGGTAACTAATTTATCAGTAAAAACAAGCAAAAGGAAAATATTTGTATAAATTACTACAGGTCGCAATGTGTATATCCTGCAATTTAAATACAATATAAATGATTGTCGGTAATCAACTTTCGCAGTCAAGCTGTTAATACAATGCGGGTCAAAATCATTGCAAGGAAGTTTTACAACCTTTCTTTCGCAGTGAAAGTTACTGTCATGTGTTAGGATAAACACTTATAGGAGCGCAGATGGCGTTTGCTTCGATGTACTTTACTATAGAAAACCTTCATTCGAAACTATGTCCTGAGTAAAACGAGACACTCCAAAAATGTTTATGAAAGTAAAAAATAGGTACAACGTAATATTAATGTAATATTTATTCCCGGGTAATGAAGTTTTATGTTGTTGGGAACATTTAAAAAATAACAATTAATTAATTTGTCTCCTATCGTAGTAATGATAGCACTATCTACGTTCCGATAAAGTGTTTAACCTAACATAGGCTTCTTAAAAATGTACCAAAGATTGTCAATAATACATCGCAATTAATATGTTTGCAGTTCGTGGTACGTGTTATTTAAAATAATTTGTGTGCTACATAATTAACATTACTTGACTTAACTTATCATTTTATGACGTACATACAATTATTCTAATTAAAAATAGCGATTAACTGCATACCTGACATGATAATGAAATGAATAAGAGGACACAAAAATTTGTAGGCATTCACCACGTACAAACTTATTCTTAAATTCACATACTTACTGACAATAGCTAAGGGAAGGAAAATAGTTCTGTATAATACCATTAGCTGAACATATCGCAGACCATGGGGAATTAGAACTATTTTTACCGACTCCGACGTAATTTTTTCGGCAAATATACACAACATTGTCTTTTGATTAAATTACTACCTTAAAATAACACAATGCTTTCAATTAAAATTGGATCAACCTTTTCATTGGTTTGCCTTGAAAAAAATTGAAGTCTTCGTGAACAGAAACGGTCCACAAAGAAGCGTCGCTGAATTGCAGACTTTCTGTACCTATTAATTGTATAATGTTTACTAATTACCGTCTTTAGTATAAGGGAAGAGCTAAACAAGCCTACCGTTGCAGTCATAATTGAATGTTAAATTTAATTAGCAACTGCCAATTTCAACTAAGCAACTAGTAACTATATGATTGCACTCTCAAATACAACTGTATCCCTCCGAATATTTCAACGGAGCGAGATTCCTAGTTATCACTTGTTAATTCACCTTTCTCAAATCCAGATCGACATAACCTCTTTATTGGCACCTTAAACACTGCCGCGGATCATTTTATTGTTTGTATCCTTTGAATATCGACAGGAGAAAAAAGTGGTTTGAGTAAAATACATTACGAATATTAATGCCAGAGTTCAGTGCTAAGTCCTTAAATAGATATTAAGATGTAAATACTAAAATCTATTTTGCTGCGACCAGACAATTTAGTATTTCCTTTCTGTTTGACTTCATAATGTACTGATAGACGATTTGAAATACACTTCATGAAACAAATCAACTTCAAAATGAGATAGGGGTAACATAACCTAGCAAAGATCCTCCTGAAAAAATCCCACTCGTTTAAATGTATCCTCTTGGCCCCGAATAAATCATTAGTGTTTAATCTTGCGATTTTCAGGCGACGCTACTTCTATTAACCGGCGTTAATCGACGCCAGTACTGCCCTCTATGCTCGAGTTTCGGCGAGGGTCGATTTCATAAGGTTAGATGCGTCTTTAAGCTCTGATCATACAACTCCTTCGAGTCCACTTGAAACGATCAACCGCAAGAGTATTGCATTAAGGTCAATTCACATTTTGCGAAGTGTCAACACCATTAACTGGATCAACAATGTCATTTTATTATTAAACACGTTCACCAATTATCTGTTACATCTGTTTCTGTTAAGGTTCTGGATGGCTCGTTACTGTGATGATTTGTGAAGCTGCTGGAATATGCGAATACTATTATACAAAATAACTACTATATTTTGATGATGATGTTGCTGACTCAGTCCGTGATGGAGACAGTTAATGTAATATGAATCGACCGTAAAGCTTGGTAAAAACTAGTGTGCAGTCGGCCATACTGCAATATTATCACGTTTACACAAAAAATAAAGAACTTCTAATTAAACAGCAAAAGTTAAGAAATTCTCGTGTTAAAAAATACCCATATTATATTACTTCAAAGGACCCTGTTGTACTTTAAATAAAAATGTCTTTCCAAAAAACTTGATCTGAAGCCATTGAAATTTGTAACAAAAAGTATCAAAATGAAAATTTCGAGCTGTAAAAGATCGCATATTTCATCATGTTTGAAAAAGGCGTGAGGCATAAGTTTTAAAAAAAACTAAGTTACACCTCGCTTCCGTTACAGATTGGTGTCTTCCTTTTATTATTTATAATATCAAAGTCAGTACAATACGAGATCCTTATGAATTAATCAACAGAAGTCTGTTAAACGGAATGGCATAAATGTGTAAATTACAAAAATGACAAATTTCATTTTCCCGAGGTACAGAAAAGTGGACTTACATCGCTTTCAAAAACAACGACTCGTATATCTAAATTTCCATTTAGATTCTTTGCATTAGAGTACAATAAACAGAAACGACCGATGCACACGACGCACAACAATGTATTTACACTTTCATCGTGCGACAAGAATTATTTGCTTGAAAGGGAATAACATCACGACGAAACAATTCAGTAGAAAAAGGTCTGCCTGATTAAGATTGATTCACACTACAGGGAACGTCAAGGTCACAAACCTAACTTTTAACGTTACATCAAAATATTGTAGTAGTCTTTTGCACGATAACGTTCAAACATTCAGACAACTTCACCAACCGTTTGGAATTCTCGAGAAGAATATTTTCACGTAATGTTTCATGCAACTAACTGTCATTGCCTTCAAGCGTGAACTTAACCTTATAACAAACAATTGTAACAGATAATTGGTAAATAAATGTGAATATAATTAGTGTGTCGTTGCAATTATACTAAACGCATGGGTTGATTTGGTAGCAAAATTCACATAACCTTACTAATCTGGTCCGTGAAGTTGGCGTCCCATACAATGTGAAACGAGCTTGAGTGAAATTGCCTTCTGCTAATGCAAGCTTTCGACAAATAAGATGTTACGGGCTGGAATCGAGATAAATCTAAATATTCATACACTCATATCTGTATATCGCTTTCTACAAACCGTAATGCGTTTATTATGTTTAAATTGTTTAGAGGCTACCGCTACGTGGCGCATAATCGAAGGACAAGGCGAGCG
Organism: Ectemnius cavifrons; assembly: GCA_964023945.1. Classification (NCBI taxonomy): domain Eukaryota; kingdom Metazoa; phylum Arthropoda; class Insecta; order Hymenoptera; family Crabronidae; genus Ectemnius; species Ectemnius cavifrons. The sequence goes on from OZ030388.1 coordinate 3,880,925, forward strand.
TACACTGTACACCTATGTAGAACATCACCTATTTAGTACTTTAAGTTAAATCGCACAACTCACCCCCCCATATAGAAAATCTTATTTACAATTTACAGGGTACTTGCGCACTCAGGTACATCTACCAACTTCACGCCAATCTTCCGTAACTAATTTTTCCTTTTTCAATCTTACCATTTGAAGGTTTGTTGGTTCGGATTTGTTTATATGTATAAGCAACTTTGACTAGCAGATTAGTTAGATCTTATAGCTCAACACTTTATAATAAATTTAAGATCGATTTTGTTCGTTCCAATTTTTAGCCCTTTGAACTCAGATAATGATTCCCACTTGTCAATTTGTTGTTTGTGTGAAGAGGAATTGCACTTCATTGAGTGCAAAGGGTTAGCAAGTAATTTGTAGGTTAGCATTTCCTTTCCATCAACTCTTAATCCTGTATTTTTACTTCCTTAAAGCATAAAGAATTATAATAAATTTGAAGTTAAATGTCGTGTTATTTTTAACAATCGATTTATAAGAGATTTTGTAGATTACGGCTAACAGGTTTTTCCAGAAAACTGGTATAGTATAAGTAACGATTTGTTGGTTAGGATTTTCCCTCCGGCAATTTCTACACCTATATTCCTTAAGTCTTGTGCTACAACATATTTTATAATCAATTTAAAATTGATTTCGTCTAGTTTTAACAATCAATTTATAAGTCAAGGCATGTTTGAGACTGATTTGAAAGATACTTGAGGTTCAGCGTGCCGTCCGGTGATGCACCATAATGCATAAGTACCAGTTACAGCTAGCGGCTTAGTCGCAACAACGGTTACTAATTCTCAGTAAGCGAATTCGCATTTGTGCGATTGGAACATCCTCTCCTAAAACGATCCTACGCTTCGTCCTCTTTCGAGGCTTTCAGCCACAAGAATTTTCTTAGATAGGGCCGTGTCTACACTGCTTGCTTGCCCCATATAAAAATTTGAATACAATGTAGAATAAATGACGCAATAATCGTGGAAAAAAGTTACATTTTTCCAAGGCTTTATCTTTCTAACCACACCATTAATAATTGTACATTTCTTTTAATATTTGTATCATACTCTTCCTTAGTCGTGTAGTTTATTAATGGTAAAATTGAAAGTATGGCATTTTTGTTTGCTAGAATTATTTTTCTTCTAAATTATATGCTCGGTCGACTTGAAAGTATTATGAATCATTGCATAATAATTTCAAATTGTTGAATAAAAAATTTGTAAAGAAAATCGATTTGGACGATAATCACCATAAATAAACAATTCAATTATTTTGTTTCCTTAACGAAACTTGACACGATGTTTCAATCACCCTGTATAATGCGAAAGTATTGAAAGCTACCCTTTAAGTCAAGCTAGCAATATACACGTCCCTGTCTTCGGCTCGCGTGTACTCCTGTAATTAGTCGAAATCGTTTGATCCGCAGAATCAGTTGAAACGGATGTGAAATCGGCCCTCGTCCCGCAGGGTGCGCGCGCCTACTAGATAACGATCCGTCGCAATGCTCAACGAGACTCTACAGGGTTGCCATGAAGTCTGGACAGATAGGTGCAACAGATGATACTGGCAACAAAGGGAACTTTTGTGTATCAGGATTACTTAGGAAAGCACGTATATCCGTTTAATGACGACACAGAATGGAAAAGAACTATGTAGTAAATTTCGGGGAAGCGGAGATATACGAAGTGGCAACGCCGCATATGAAATCTCTGAAGTCACAGCGAGAGTTTCCCCGATCTAACTTTGTGTTACTTTTGTTGAAAAATCTGAAATAATTTAGGAAACAAGCGTTTAGTAAGTACCGTCAAGTAAAATTATAATAGTCGCTATAAAATAATTAGTTTTGGAGAAAAGAAATAAAACGGGTTTCAATCTAGCAACATTCTATTTACAATTTGATTAAACATTGCAATTTTGTTGAGTTCCAAAACTACCCAACGTGTGGTCCTACGCGCACTTGGCCACATTTGTTTAAACCATCTTTCGGTATAACTACTTGACTCAAACTAAAAAATCAAAACCTGTAACATCATTTGGTATTCACACACTTCTTGTTATGTATCAAAAAAGTATAAACATGCATGCATGCCTACTAGAGTATTCCTGAATTCGCCTAAATGTCCGGACTTTTTGTACCACCCTGTAGGTGTTAGTAGGATATATATGCCGTCGTCTCTGTCGGGATAAAGTATGAACCGTAAAACAATGTCAACACCACTCGTGCCCGGTCGAATTAAGGTCTACCTTCACATGATCAGTGAATGCATCAGTGACCTGTTGATGCGGTGGTTGTTCAATGCTCCAGTGGATTTAACTTTTTAACTTCAATTGCCATGTAAAATTTCCTTTACCGTAAATCAACTAAATGTTAACTAAATCATTATAAAACACGATATTTTTAAATTGAAGAAATTAAATTAAGTTAAAGCTTGCACTAGAAATTTGTATCGTTTTTATTATTTGCGGCACTAGTGTAAATATCATTATAGTATCATTAAACATTAAACCGTAGAACTCTATTGAATATTATTTCATTGCATTAAATATTAAATAAAGTCGATACGCATCAATTTCCTGCAGTAAGGTCACTTATTATTGTTAGTCAACACTTCGCACACGTACTGATTTTAAGGTGATATTCTCTCTTGTTCATAAGCATTATGTTCCAAGGAAATTATAGTCTATTAAATAATACAATATTCATTAGTTATACAAGCTGTTTCAAAACTAACTTCAAAATTTCAAATTTAATGAGAGGTTGAACTATACAGTCATTCAGTTAATAATTGCAACAATGTATTATTCTTTAAATTTGGGAGAACTAGTTATGAATAGATTGGAGAAACAATTCGATATATTAAAAACTTTTGGGTACTTTCTCCCAATGACGCTGAAGCACTGATCACCCCCACTGGGACATCCAATGGACGACCAAGTCACTGACACACGCGTGACTGAAGCGCCACCATCACCAATGGCGGCATGGTATAAGATGGTAATACTCATATTGCGGTAATAATATTAGCGCTAGCTGAGTTACACTGAGAGTTCTCCTATGGATTGATAATATCGATCGGCATAATATTGTCCAGCGGCGTCGTCGCTCCTTAAAGCTATCGTCGTACAAACTTCGATGTGACAACGGCTGGACAGTGGATAAACACTACGCTCTTACGTTCGTACAGTCTTAAAAAATGATATTACGTTCACTCCTCTGCCTGGACGCCATCTACTGTGTTCTACGATTTTATTATGGTATTTCTAGAGTAAGAATCAACCCTTGCCATGCGGACGAAAAATTAATCCGCAAGAGGGCGCCGTGTCAGTTCTCACCCAGAGTGAGCTTCCTCTTCTATGCATTCGAAATTAACTTTCTATATGGGAACTTTACTGATTTTTCTACGCTTCAGCAGAATTCTACTCGCTTATCCTTATATTTTCAAAAATGATACATAATAATTTAGGGGATAGGACATATTTATAAAATGGGAATGAATATGCTTGTCTACACTACAGCATGACAATTCCAAATATATTGCGAAGATCTTTAGCATCTTGTGTTATATTTATTGTGTTATATTTATAGTTGTGTCATCAAAAAGTAATCACAGAAGGAAGTCACACGATGGGTCAAGATTGACTCGGCGAAGGGTTCACCGGATATGCATTGACAGTGTCCAGCCGTGCCTTTGTCGCAAATGAGGAGGTAAACCCTCCTACTTCAAAGAGAGATAAAGGGAGAGAGAGATAGAGAGAGAGAGAGAAGAATTAAAAATAGTTGAAAGGTGCCAGCAAATCCGAATCTACCGCATATTTCAAAGTATTGGACCTTTGGGAGTGGGAATTAAAAGCGTGGCCACAGCACCAACCGCCAGAAAAGCCCTGATAAGAGGAAACTATCTGGCGACAAAGTATTAGAAAGTGGTGCGCGATTTGTGACCGAAACGTTTTATAAAAAGACAAAATATCTCACTAATTCGCGACCGTTAGAACTTCAGTAGACTACGATCGCCATACAATTTACATGCGCCATCTGCGCGTGAGCGACGGAACTAAGACAGTTTGCGTGGTACAGGTTACTTTAAATTCTTCAAGACCTAATATTTCGTCTACAGTAGTGTGTTGTGGACCTAACCCGGATTAGGCTTCAAGCCTAGCCCTGGTCGTATTATAGACCTAACGGTAGTCTGTTTCGATAGAAATATAACTCAGATCCCATAGACGTAACTATATATTACTGTAGACGTAATCAGAATTGTGTTACATACCTCACCCTGGTCGTGTTACAGACCTAACCATAATCTGTTACAGACCTAACCGTGATCATGTTACAGACCTAACCATAATCTGTTACAGACCTAACCGTGATCATGTTACAGACCCAACGCGTACTATAAACCTAACATAGCATGGCTCAGCTGTGGATAACCATTCCGAAAGAAAGAACGTTACAATAAAGTGTTAAAGTATCAAAGAACCTCATTAAATTCGCTTCATCTGTTTTGTAACCCGATCAATTTTACTTTTTCGTAATTACGCAGTTTTAAGTGAGGAAGAAAAAAAGTGTATAAGTCACACACATGCTCTCTAACAATTCACTGTACTTTGTTGCATAGAAATAAAACCTTATCGATGATACTCTGATATTTCTCCGTCTTTCCCCGAATGGTCTTATGCAATTGACTCAGTTTGCATGAGTCTAAATACGCGGGTCCTAAGATCAATACACTACCGTAGACCAATGATTTCAGACTCACCTATTCACAGAATACCGCCGAATTTCGCACGACGATTTATCTAGGAGAAGGAAAGCCTCAACGGAAACGAGCTATACCCAATATGTTCATCTTACGCACATGTGAAGCGAAACAATTCTTACGATCAAGAAATGCGAGCGCCGTGCTATCTGTACAAGTGTTCGATTGCGAGAATAAAATCGACGAACGACAAAACCTTAGAGGTTCAGTGCTTCGATTCGTTAATTTCGGCTCTCACAATGTACAGATGGCAGTCTCATTGCCACTCGTCATCTTTGCGCGTTCGAATCGATTGGATCGAGTGTGCCATCACTCGTCAAGCTATTTAATCCGTACACATCCTGCGATCTATCTATGCATATGACGCAAAAACCGCTATAAACTGGATCAACATGGAAAAACATGTATAGTTTAACTCTATCCACGTGGGGTCGTTTGTACGTGTTGTACGTGTCGATGCGAGCGCCACTTACGTGCGCGTGTGAACAGCGTGACTCAGGAAAGTACCGTAGAATTTGCGATAAGAAATAACTTGACGTATTGAATGAGTAAATTAAATTAATATTTTTAATTAAACATCTGCGTTTGTTAAGTTACTTTCATTCAATTGGTTGAAATAAAGAGTGCATAATAACACAAATTTTACCAAGTTTTGTTTTTTGTCGCAAGAACTAATGTTCCAGGCATCTATAAAATCCTCGAACACACTTCATTCGTTAACCAATTCAACAAAGAATGCAACGCATGTTCATTTCGCTTCAGATGTTCAAATACTTTCGTGAGCCACAACGTGTCCATGTATGTATTCGTTTAAGTGTTTCTCTCATTGTCAGTAGTTAGCCAACGCGACGAATAATGATGTCCTAATTAGCGTCGTTACAAAATCCTTACAACTATTCAACAAAAACCAATTTCGTAACAACTCTTATCTACTTGTTGTTCCTGGCACGCGCATCTTATTCTGCCACGCTTACGCTTGCGTTCTCGCTTTTTCTACAGTGTTCCCCCTCCCTTTCGCCATCCCCACCACCTCCTCCTCTTAAGCCCCGCCCGCTTCTTTACCATTGGCTCGCATTCGCACATTTTATATACTCCGCGCTTACGCAATACTACACGTCGCTGGTTTCATTGGTTCGTTGGAATATTCGCCTTTCCGCTCTCAGGCATACTTTCTGTGCAATTAGGGTGACCATAGAGCCCTCACGCGTTTGTTAAACAGTTGTATTATAAAAAATTATCGATAAATTATCGACGACAAAAGTGTGCGCGCAGCGTTCTCCTATTCTATAATTATTCTTACTGAGACTGAATGGAAAATACTTGTGTGCTTGACTCTGGGATGATAACGCGACGGCCTGATAGACCTCTTCTCTTTTGTTCTCTATAATATTCAATTGTTTATCATATTGAGTTCTGTGTTTGTAAAATCTTTACTCGTTGTTGCTGCCATGTAACTTGTATTAGTATGTAAATGATGATTGAATAAACCTATAGTAAAAATTGAACTATGAATAAGTTATATTTTATTCGGTGATGCCAAGACAACAAGCGTTATCACTTTTGTCAAACATCTACACGTTACGACACTGATCTGTTCTGGTTTGGTAGATTCACAGTTTTAATGCCAAGTGACATATCCGGAAGACATGTTTGTTTACCAGAGCATAGCGCGTATTCAGATATGTTTGATTCGAACGAAAACAGTATTGAATAATATTTTGACGAAAAATGGTGGAACTGGTAATTATTGCTTAAAATATAAATCAGATCCTTTCACAAAATGTTAAATAGTTTCCGTACCCGTTTTTTTACTTCACCTTTAGGACGAAAGTCCCATCTTTGTACTTCCCTACAAGTGTGTAACTAAGGCGTGAGAACTACTCCTGCCAGTCTCTAGTTTTACACTATTTGGTGACACAATAAAATCAATGTCTCCGGCGATAAGTAGACATTTCTGGTTATCCTTATGGTTTATTACCATTTTCAGAAATCTCTCACTCGGAATACCAGCCATTATGGTCACCCTAAATATGGGTGCCTTCGCAGCAAGTTTAACTCGTGGACACAGTGTTGAGGTGCCGATTTCTTGGAAACAGTGTAGAATATTACGCTGACCCTACGTCGACTATTATTTAAAACTCATCTAAGTCATTGCACTCAATGCCTCTAATAATATCGTATTGTTATATAATACATAATAATATACAGTACGAATTATATAATTATATATTTAACTTTATAACAGCTTTTGGTCGAAGAGACTGCATATACGCTACAATATCATTTTTGTGTATTCGAAATACCGTCATGCAGCTATGCTTCGTCCGAAGCATCATTCACAGCAGCCAAATTTACTAGTTGAATGCGCCAATCTTCGCTTGTTTCAATTCAATGCACTTAAATAAATGTAGCCGTCACGTGTCAGCCGGACACCCAAGGGAGAAGAGATAGATGGCGCCAGCATTGATGGGACACACCGTAAAGTGGTTAGACTGATCATTCGCTTAGTGCGAACAAAGGCATCACTCCTTTGTTACAACGCCATCTCCGTTTCCAAGTGTCCAGCTAACGAAAACGTGACAGCCACACAGCCACGACTCCTAATGGAACTTCTCCACATTCCAGAACTTTCCTGGACCACCTAAGTACGCCCGCACGATCACATACTATGTCCTACGAACGTCCAAAAGACGTCTACTAATTGTATAAGGGCGTGAGTGAAAAAGGGCCGCCCTACATCCCAAACTGTGTCGTACAGTGCAGGTTCCACTTGCTGAGGAGCACCCAGGCACATCCCCACTCACCACCCGCCGAGAGAGCGACCCCCAGAAACGATCACGGACGATCCATCAATGCGTCCGGGTTCCGGTGCGCACGGCACGACGATTTTCGTGAAAGAGCGATCAAAAAGGGAGCCACGTTAATAATAGTAAAGATAGATGATCGTAAACTACGGATAGAGCAGCCTACCGTAAGTATATGTGTATGTATGTATAACGATGCTTCGTATTCAGGTTCCATAGATATGTTAGTCGACTGTGTTGCTTTCACTCACACTTTGTACTATTAGCTCTTTCATAAAAATCCAGTATTTCGTTGGTCACAGGAGGGACGATCGCTTGCTCGTACCCAGTGTGAAAAAACAGTGAAAAATTGATGTATCTACTGTTGGGAGTTGGAAAGGAGGCGCCTGACTCAAGGAGTAGAGTGAAGTAAGTTCTGAAGGTTACGACTAACAAAGTCCTACGCTACTAAGGTAGACAAGATCCTGAGAACTATGTTAGCAAAGTTAAACAATACCTTACTTAGTTAGAGAAAGTCTCGAAGGCCATACCTAACAAAGGTCTAGTCTACTAGGTTAGAAACTTGCCTAGTAAGCGTGGTGTGGTCTGCGAGACATTTAATTGTAACCTGGGACGTTAAGTTCGAAAAACATGCGAGCCGAAATTCGGAAAAAGGTTAGTATCTACTGACAACGTCGTTTTTAATGACTAATCATGAACTCTTTTGTTCCATGCGCCAGTAGAGAAGTTTGAAGAAAGAGACGTTCCTTGTTAATGAAAGCCAAACGCCCACTTTCCAGCAGTCAACAGAACGTGTGTATATGTGTGTGCATGATTAGAGTAATTACGTCCCTTAAGGTTTATTAAGCTCGAGACAGCTCTGTGGTCTACTGCCAGTCGATCGGTTGCATCTTGTCGAAAGTGGTCACGTTTCGTACAAAAGAATCCTCGTGCGAGTCGGGCGAATCACTGGTGAAACACTACGAGCGCCATCTAAGTTGCCAGTTTGTCCGAATCGACTGCTCCCAGAGGAAAGCGACTGCATACGACAGGTCTGACACTATCAAAACGCTTGAAATCTTGTTGAATCAACATGAACTTCTCAATTCAATGTTACTCGGGATATAACTGCAGGTTTTGCGGATCATTTGCGGTTGTGAGGTTATGTGATCAACCCAAAATTTGCCGCGCATGTTGCCATATGTTGCCGAGAGCGTCGCAATTCCATTGGCATCATCATTGTTACCAACGTTACAAGCGTTGAATATTTTAAAGCGAGATTTGTATAATAAGTGTTTAAAAAATGAGATAAATTAATATCTCGAAAGATTAAGCCAGCTTTCCTACCAAGTACGAGTTGTAGTACAAATTTATCAAATTTCCTACACCCTGAATACATTCTCGGTGCTGCCATCTTTTGAACACCAGCACACTATGTTCTTAACAGTATCAAATTTAGCACGGTGCTGTCAATAATTACAGAGCTGGCTTAACCCTCGAACCAACAACTTTTGCCAGCAGCGAATCTCGATTGAGATGTTCTTCAGCTTGATTTGAAAATTGTCAGAACTGCCAAATGCATTCGCATTCCTGCGGTTCTTAAGAAACAAAAGGGCGATTGGGGACATCGTTCGGTATAAAAATGAAAAAGTCTACTTGTAGCACTGAGTACGTTTTGCTCGCCATTAAAAACGGACTTTGTACGAACGAAGTGCATCGAATGTGAACGGTTGTCTAGCAACAATCGCTCCGACACCAACACGCAAGCCTACAAACCTCGGGACTCCTTCAATCCCATTGGACCTGGGGGAATCATCACCCGTTGAGCCCACAGGAGTATTTCCTATTCAACATTCTTTTCGCTCCAGTAATTCCGTTAATGATCATTTCTATCTGTTAACCCATTAACTGGGCAACATCAGTTAACTCACGCAAGTTGACCAGTTGTGAAGATTCAAACGCATCTATTTCTAATTACCACCACTACACTTCTATTGGAAGCGACTTATTTCTCGGGGATCAAAGTAGCTGTACCGTTCTTATTGTAATTTATACGTCGTGACGCAGTGATTTTTCATGATTTACCCAGTTAATGGGTTAACCCATCCTTATCCTTAACCCCTTGCCTTACGATGTTCCCAATGCCAACGTAATCTCGATTATTCAACAGTTCGAACACTGTGTACAATAATCCGGTCGATTCCCGATGGCGATGAGAAGAGTCAGGATTAAGATATACTCTACAGGGAAAATTGACCTCTTACGTTACAACAACGGGACACACTGGTGTCTCCTTTCCTTAAACTTTAATCCCCACGACGACTGAGGCTAGCGACTATAAGGCAAGGGGCTAAGACGCCTACCGTCGAGGAAAGTACAACCATCTTGACTACCTAGCCTGGTCCATGAGGAGCGTCGAGTGAATGGGCGAGTAGTTACTTGGCTAAGCTCGGAGAGTACATATCGAGACTACTGTCGCTACTTCGACTAGCGTTGCAACTGCTTGAGAGGAGACGAGTGTTCGCATCCACCTGATCCCAGAGGGTCGAGCCTCGAGCGGAGAGCACGAGGCGAACAAGCAAGCAAGCAAGCCCGAGAAACTGGAGTGTCTAGAGAGAGCAATCGCTCGCTTGGCCTCGCAGAGCCAATGGGAACGATGCGGAGGTGATGCGAAGCTTAGTCAAATCCTGATGATTGCCGTCGGTCCCCCTTTCTCTTCCTTCCACGTGTCATCTTGCCGTGGATTATTTCATGGAGTGGTGTATGTGTGTCTCTCTGTGACGCGATGATCCACGCGATCATTAATTACATAACGGCACACTTTTCCTTAAAGCTTATCGCATTGTTAATCTCGACCGGTTGTAACGAGACCGACCGGTTCTTCTCGAGCATGAGGAGCTCCTTGAAGAGGGCATTCACATTGTGGTTCGTCTTCGCCGAGGTCTCTAAGAAGCCACAGCCCCAGGTCTTCGCCTTCGCAGCGCCCTCGCTTGTAGGTACTTCTCGCACCGAGGCGCTTTCGTCGCATTTGTTACCCACCTGGTGGACAAACGGAGAAATAACAGATGTTAGTGTTTATAGTAATCACGAGGTGCTCACATGGAAGTGACATTAGTCAAACCTTTTACTAAGTACACCCGGAAACAACGAATAGATTCTTTAATCCGAAGAATAATTTCTTATTTATAATAATTTAAATTTTATACACCGATTTTACGCGTCAGTGTGCGCATGGGTCTGCCTTTGTATAAATTATTATCAGTATTGAAAGAACAATAGTTCCTACTAGATTTCTAACAACAATTAATTTATTGTTGTTAACTGGGATATATAATTCTTTTTAAATTCCGTTTAAAAATGTAAGTAAAAAAATATTCACAATTAGCAATAGTGACATACATATTATTCCAATACTTCGTGGCAGAACCATTTTGTTTTGAAGGATTTCGAAAAAAATAACCGAAAAGTTAGTATACATCTGAAATATGAAACCGAATATACTTAGCAGTTACTATACATACAAGTCCTTTAAAAAATTCAATTGAAATTATTTGTTACTTGTTAATCCTAAACGAAATATTATTTTTTCATAAAAGTTTAAGGTCATGTACTCTTTTAATAGCTTTACAATAATAATAATTTAGAAATAAGTAACATTTAAATCCTCAACATTAGCCATACTCCTATCCCAATATATTTAGGTATCAGTATGTATGTGTGTCTACGTATATAGTCCGCCGGTTGAACAAAGTGTTGGCATTTGTTTGTTGATCGGTGTGTTGTATACCGGCTGGCTAAGCCTACGATATCGGCCCGGCTCCTCTCATCAGTCAATGGAGAAGGGTTCTTCAACGTTGTAGCCACCCCTCTCACTCCACACACCCCCATCCTCTTTCTACCCCTTCCACCCCCGACCCTCTCTCGTTCGCCCCCTGCCCCTCCCCCACCACCGCCGCTTGTCCGAGGGGCGCGTTTACAAAGGCAGTGACGGAGAATGGACTGACTTTAACCCTTCACGCTCGGTTAACCTCTTCTCTCGGGTTAAGACGCTACGACCTTTCAACTTCAACACCCTTCCCACAGAACTATAAATAGCTCTAAACAGCTCGATGCTTGCTCTAAGACTTAACCTTTGGGTTGCCATCGATGCTTAAGGGATGCAGGGTTTATTTTTAACAGATTTGCATTTTTTGTTCGTTTGGATTGTATTATATTGCAAAAATATAAACTGCTCGAAATAGCTCGATTCTTGCTCTATGACTTAACCTTCGAGCTGCCATCGATGTCGAAGAGATTGACATTTATATTTTTATTTTGTTTTTGATATTGGATTGGAGATACCTGATAACGAAACTTCGACTTGGATAAAGATTTATTGTTCTCCGTCTATAAGTTTACTGGTACTAATTAAGTTATTCCAGAGTAGAGCTTAACTTTATTATAAAATAAAATTATCGTGAAATGTTGAAATCTATTTCCTCCCTTTGATGGCACAGTCCATTCAGTATTATTCATTTATGATCTGTCAAGAGTTCGAGTAAAAAAGGATTATAGCCATGAAAAATTCCACATCCAAATCGTCCCCATCGAGATATCGAAAGTACAAGTGTCCCAGGTTCAAATCCCCGTCAGGATTGAATTTTGTGCAGAGCACTCAAATCTCTACCATTTTTTAATCACCCGATATCTGAAATATAGAATATTGCAGATTGCACATATTTCGTGTCCCGAATCCAAATCCCTATTAGGATTGAATTTTGAGTAACCCCTCAAAAATTCCACCATTTTTTAATCACCCTGTAGACGCGTACGAACGCGTGTGTAGACGCATGTATGCACCTATGACGCGTAAGTGTCCCGCATCCGCAGTGCGAAACGCAAAGGTAAATCTCAGTCAAGTGGACGATGCTACTCGACCGATTTTCAAAGCCGCTTTTTGCCCGAGCGTCGCGATGCCTCTTACAGAATCACTTAATTTCACGATCCTAAACTCTCGTCGCTTTTGGCAGCGCGCCAGGATAGCAGCTTTCAGCTGCGTTAATTGCGACGTTTCATTAGTGCTCGACTCCAGCCGAAATCGAAGTCCTCGTTTTCATCAATACCAATTGATATCAATATTTCTATAATTAATGAGTGTTTTATATAGTTTCAATGATGATGGCTTTAAATTCGTACTACTGATTCGCAAAAAGTAGAGGCTGCTTCAAAATAAGGTTGGTTCTATGCAGTTCTTTTAAGTTTCGTAACTTAAACTTAAACATTGCTAAAAATGTTATATTGTTAAAAACAAAAGGAAGTCGAATCGAACTTTTGCACTGTTTTGTGTGCCAATATATTTACAAAATCTTAAGATACGTATAAGTGACCAATTTTGAAGAAATATGTATTAGTATCTTGTATAGTTGAGTAGTTTGAGAAAAGTGACAGTAAAGTAAAAAGGAACATTCTTGGTTTTTTATAGTAACTATGCTACTTATGTTGAAGTATAACTTAGCACCTCACAGTATGGCATCATAAATCATTGTGTCTTCCTAATTTCCCTAATTTCTATCACAAATGTTTAAAAATCAATGCACATCCTCTTTTACATACACTTTGAACAAGTGAATCATATTTCGCGTCAATCGAATCACTTGTTTGTCAGCTATTGTGTTAACTAGAATCATTCATTCTGATGATTCAGTCAACAATAATAATAAATAATTTCAGTCAAATTTTCACTAATATTTATAACTATTTACAGCACGTAAGAAATGTGTTCGCACACCCAAATTGTCCGAAGTAAAATTTCTTAATGAAGAAATCATTCTGTTTCGAGAACATTTATTTTTTCTTAAAAAGCAAACTTTTCTCTTTAAGAAAATTAATTGTTTTTTAAAAAATAAACATTCTTCTATATTAAAATTTACTCCAAGAAAATGAGTATGTGCGAATACTATTTTCACCCATTATAAATGTTTCGGACTGTAAGTTCAAATAAATAACTCACCAGCATAACAGGTATCTGCTGTATCTCCTGTCCCTTGAGGTCCCTTATACTGTCCCAGATCGATCGGAGTTCCTCGAGGCTCTGCCGGGAGCAGACCGAGTAGACCAGGATGAACGCGTGACCCTTGCTTATGGATAACCTCTGCATCGCGGGGAACTGATGGGACCCCGTTGTGTCCGTAATTTGAAGCGTGCATATGTTTTTGTTGCAGCTTATCACCTGGAACGTCGCAGACACGCGTTGTATACACTACCGGGCCGATTGTTTTAACCCTCAGCGTCCGGTGCTAGGTTTAACGCGTTCGAAACTGGTTCGTAAATGGTTTGTAACTCATTTTTAAAATTGAGTTTACTTAATGTTTTTCAATCATATAAAGAAACGCCTAATGAGAAAGTTTTAGTATTTGATGTGGTAAATATAATAATAAATGAAAACTTTTTTTAGAAATCACTTTTTTCTGATTCCAAGTTCAACAATAATTCTAGAGCATCATATATTTTTGATATTCTTATTCTGAAAGAGATAAACACAATGACATATAACAACCTATAATTATGAGTTACAACATTTTTAAAGGTTTAACTCAAAAGTGCCACATGAAAATTGGCACAAATATTTATCTCATTGAAATGAATAATTTTTAGAGGCACCATGACGAAATTTTGTTAGTCACAAATATCGGACCATCTTAATGCACCCTTCAAACGCACGTTTTTCTTAACTAGTTCTTTTTTTCGAAATTCGACACACTTCTCGTCGCGCACATAGCAAGGGTCCCACCAGCTCCATCGCAGGCAGGTTATGTTTCGGTTAGCTTTGGTTATGTCACCCGATTCCTTCGACGGTGACGTGAAATTTGCCGAGGACTTGGCAACAACGCTGATAATCGCCTGGGTCGCGCCCTCTTTGCACACATCTCTGAACTCGATTCAAGGGCTTCGTAAAAGTCAGGTGTAAAAAAGGATGAGAGCAGAGAAGTATGAAAATCACTGTACAAGACATTTCAAAAAAGAAGAAATGCTTGGAAAAATTAATTTTCGTAAAATAACTAAATGGATTATACAAAATACAAAATATAATAATAAATGTGCGCCGCCGAAAGTTTCTGCCTGTTTCTGACAGACATCATTTTTTGAATGGTGTTATATGCTAGTGTGGAAATATATTCAAAAATGTTAGAAATTTTACCAGTACGTGTAAGTGTTCACGTTTTTTGAAACTCATCTAATTATTAGTTACAACTTGCATATAAAATATCCAATTTTTAACAGTACCTTGTATTGCAATATCGGTCTTTTCATATGCAACTATCTATGTGTATGGAGTATAGTAATTTCTTTATAAAATCTCTAAAAGTTATTTGCACCACAAATCTAAATTGTGTGTACGTCAAGCAATCAAGTGAATGTGTAGAACGAAAAGGGTTCTATCTTACTGATTGTTCCAAAACTACTATTGGCGATTTATTATCTTCTGTTTGTTTTCAGTAAGTTCTGGTACAAATTGCAAAATTTATTTACTCCCGAAAGAAATTTTCTTTTGTTCAAAAATTGTTCTATAAAATTAATAGATAAGAACAGTATAAATGAAAGGTTTCTCTAGAATTGTGTTAAAACTAATTTCCACTACTGAAAAACCTATATAATACAAAATAAATTATGTTTGTAGGATAAAATATAACCTGTGCCACTTCAAAAGATGAGAGGTTACATTGGGGGTAATAAATTAGATTCTATATTATGTTAATGCCTAAAAAAAGTTTCGCTTTTAGGTTAACTTCAGTTCGTGCTTCTAATTACTATAAATCGTTGTGTGAGAAGTTGCTGCTTTCCTGCGTGCAGAAGCAGTGCCGTACAAGTGCGGGGCCCAGGCTATACTACCGCGTTCGAAGGGTGCAGATATTTCTATTATAGCATGCGAAATACATATACAGTTGGTCACAAGAGTATAATGCCAGTTCAAGAAATTACAATTACTCCTAACTAGCTATTTTAGCAACTTTTATTCATTTATTATATTGTATTTTTCGTTCACGGATGAATGTTCAGTTTCTAGAATTAGGTTATGTAATCGGACTCATTCCAGAATAATTATTATCAGAGAGATTGTTTGTTTGTTGATTATTTATCTGAGAAGTAGTTGCTACAGTAATAGTTAAAGTGGCATCAAACTTTCCGGAACGACTGTATATTAGACAATGGATATTTATACAAATATAATTTCATTAATCTATTTTAGATTTATATTTCGACATTGACAGCTGTGTGTATTACAAAATAGTTTTTGAAAAGTCGTATGGTTTACTTTGTATAAATATCCGCACTCTACAAATAAATTAATTTATTCTCTTTATTCTGTTTCACTTGAAATGTACTTGAAAAGATAGTTGATTGACAGGAACCAATTAAATTTTTTTTTACCCATTCTATTTAAAATAGGATTGGAACTTTGCTAAGATATTTGTGGAATGTCTCTAGATCGAACTCGACGTAAGAGTATCTATGAATGAAATTAATGTCGAGTCACGCTCCAGAAAGGAGTTCTAAGGGTATAATTAACCCTACTATAATTAAGTAGGATCGGTGAAAGAATGAACTTGAAAGTTCCCTCTCCCTTAAACAGGCACTTCCAGGGTCTAGTCGGACCCACATTATGCATCAGCCGCCTTGTTATTGCTTGCCCGTCTTCATAGGGTCAACACCAAGTTAGACAAAATGAAGCTACGTCTGTTTGTGTTTGACCTCTCTGTGTCAAGATGCTAAAAAGAAAATAGTCTCATCCAATCAGAGAGAGAGAGACATTATGTAACTAGAAGTCCTCCAACATGTGTAACTAGAAAGCGCGATAAGGGTAAATGGAGCATACAAAGATTACCCGAGGGGGGTAAAATCCTGGTAAATTTGTCACATTTTCCCCCCACTTAAAAAGTCCATTCTTTCAACAATTCCATTATTTGGATTAAGGTCTTTAAGTCCTAAACTGTATTGGACACAAAGATCCGATAAAAGGACTCGAATTTTTGATTCTATTGTAGGTTCTAACCCTAACGGTCCTAGACCAGGTCTTCTGACCTCACTTTCCGACGTTTCACAATCAGCTCGAGCTTCGACCTAAAGTAGATTGAAGTAGTATAATTCAAAGGTGTAGGTTCTTATATCTCACTTTAGGTGTTAAAAAATCAACTATATTAGATGTAAAGGTCCCACAAATGGATTTTCAGGATCTAAACCGTAGATCTTGAACAATGGGTCTTTGGACCTTACTACCCGACGGATCAAAACAAGCTCGAGCATCAACGTGAAATTGATCGCAATAGTATCTAAAAGTCCCTCAAATGGACCTTAATGACCTAAACAGTAGACCCTATGCCAGAACCTAAAAGAACCTTAGGTCCTAAATTCTAGGCCTTTGGACCTCAGTTCCCGATGTTTCGCAACAAGTTCGAGATTCTGCCTGAAGTTGGCTGCATTGCAACGTTTCAAAAGTACAGGTTTCCGGATTCTTCTTACCTGTCTGTAGGTATCCTCGATTGTCGGAATGTAGGACTCTCGGAAGGTACCCTTCACGAAGCGGAGGACCAAGGAGGTCTTGCCAACACCACCCGCACCGAACACGACGACACGGTAGTCGTTGCTTTGCTCCGGCATCCTGACATCTGCTTACTCCGACGATGCCCGGCCCAGTGGCTCCGCTTCCCAATGACTGGCCAACTGATTCCCGGCTCCGATCTGCAGCACGACATATAAACCCTCTGTGAAACACACCACCCCTACTCCAAGCGCTCGCAGCGCACCCCGGAAAAGGTTAGCCTGCAACTTGAACCCACGCTTACTATCACCACTGGTCTACCAGATCATTCAAAAGTGCATGACATAACCTCCTTAGTTCACACCCACGGTGACCCTGCGTGGGGGAGTTGATTAATGGGCTAAATTACCCCTAATGGCTCGAAGATTTGGGGTCGTCGTTATTTTAATTGGAATTTTAATTAACCGGTTAGATAATTCGGGTTTTACCGATGAGGCCAATGATTCGGGATTTGAAATTGATGGTATACGCTCCTCACTATTCTAACCACATTTGTCTCCGGTCTATCAATTTGGCAAAATGGGAAGATATCATACGTAATAATTACACCCAATGGCTAGAAGTTTCGACGAGCACGCGGTTGGAATTTTAATTGAATAGTTAGTTCGTTTAAGAGTTTGCAAATCCAATGCTAAATTTAACAACCTAATTTCTTCCTTGTAAAATCTCTTCTTTGGCAAGAAAAACGTTTGCAAACACTCAACGCTGAATCAGGTTTACAAGTCTATAAACATTGTTTGTATATTAATCTATAAATAATTGGTGTGTAAATATTAAATACTCCGAAATAAACAAGTTGCAAACAACGTTAAAGTTTTTTAAAAATATTAATCAAGGCTTTTTCACTTTAATAATGTCAATTTACAATTAACAGACAAAATACGTTGAAGGGGTATCGTTCGATGCGACTTTCTTCTGTTTTTAACAGCATAGCATTGTTTCAGTTATAAAAAGAAAATCTCCCTGTTTATATGCTCGCAACTGTATCGTAGAACAACATAGTTCATAAGCACAAAAGGTTACATGACAATGAATTTGCCCTCACTCGTGCGTAATATTTCAACCTGGGGCGAAGCTCATCTTTGTTTTTCTTTTTTGGTTGAACAATGCGAAACATGTCGCCCACGAGTCACAGAACTCCGAGGATGCTTTGATATTTAATAGCAGACAGTCGAGCGGAATGATTGTTGCGTAAAAACGTGGGCGGAGCAACGATTGGCATTTACAGTCTACTAACATTCTGGAGCTGACTTATCACAAAGCTTTCGGTCAGTTTTTATATTCAACGCCCCAGCTGGCTCGGCCACCTCAAATATCCGGCTCATTTTTGGTGATAGGAAAAAATGTCGCAGGATACTGTTATTTGTTTTGAAAAGTAGAATATTTTAATAACGAAAATATTTTTATCGGGGATATGTTTCTCGATATTTCAAGGTCAAAATGTATCAGATATGAAAACATAATTTGTTATCATACATAAAAATATAAAACATATGCAATAAATATATGAGTTACGTAGACAAGTTTATAGATAATAAGTTATATTACAACAGTACGATTATAATTAAAAATGCACAAGTTTTAGTTATTAGATGGTTGAAAATTTAGCATAGTACAGATATTTACGAAACAAATGCAGTAAACGTATAGTAAATATGTTAGTGACTGTTACATGGAAAACTTGCAAAATAAGAAAAAAAATATCTTTAAGATCCTGTTTCTATAAAATCAATTTGTACAAAGGCCCCACTTTAAATGTATGTAAATAGAGCATTAAAGTTTTGAAACAAATTTCTAACTTATGTTATAATCATTAGTTTATAACTATTATTGATTTACTAGGGATCACAAAGTCTTGAAATTAATCATGATGGATTATTTAAGTAGAATAACATTAGCGAACATTTTCAGCGCGCAATAAAGGCATGCTTGTGACATCAGACACGTGTGACGGAAAGTCATTTGGTCGGTATTGTTTGCAGAGAAAAGCTCATTTCTCTAGGA
Source organism: Ectemnius cavifrons (assembly GCA_964023945.1). Lineage (NCBI taxonomy): Eukaryota > Metazoa > Arthropoda > Insecta > Hymenoptera > Crabronidae > Ectemnius > Ectemnius cavifrons. Next base: position 3,900,067 of record OZ030388.1, read on the forward strand.
CTGGTCGTTGCAAGCCTATTTCTGGAACTCTTTTGTTAGATGTACTGGTAAATACTGCTTCAAGCATATAAATAAAAACATTCTATCTTTATCATTCGAACAATTTTATAATGTTAATAAATAAAGAAAATCGGATCGTACGTTGCTCCCTTAAAATATTTAGTCTGTTAATTATATATTGTTATTATTGTTACAGTATTTTAATTGTTTAAACTTGAATATTTCTACGAAATTTAAAGTCATTTAAATATGTAGTATTTATTTTTAAATACTATCAAATTTAATTATTAAACAAATTGAATATGAAACTAATTGTAAGCCTAATTCATCTTTTACTCTCGATCAAGTAATGTTTATCTTGTTTACATAACTCACTCTCAACAATAACATTTTACGAGTTGTAATCACTTTACTATTCTTCTATTAGACGCTGAATTATTAACATATTTAAGTTTGCAAACCATTAGCAAGCTTGTCTATGAAACTAATTATAAGTTAGCTCACTGGGCACTCTCAATCGAGCGATGTTTGTCATGTTTACATAACTAACTCTTGGCAATGACTCAAGAAGCACGTTTCCCGAGTCGCACGACTTCGGAAGGAAGGGTGCGGCACGTTCAACAAGTGAAGTGGTGACAAGAGAATCCGCAGTCATTGGAGGATGCAACGAGGAGCCCTAACCTTAACAAGCCCGGTGACCCTAATCGCCACAAGAAAGATTCCACTCATCCGCCGGCAGGCGGTGCTATCGCCGCTAAGGATCACCGTTATTACCGTCAGCCGTGAAAAATCCCACCCTAACCAATTGACTGTTAACAAAAGAGTGATCGAGCAAAGCGCGCCAACCAGTATCATGTTGGTTATGTTAGGCGAGTTCATAATTTTGCAGCCCTTATTTACAGAGTTTGTTTACGAGTTAATCGTTGCGATCGATATGAAGGCCTTACAAAAATATAGCGCGCGAACCTTCATGTGTCATTAAATTAACCCTTGCGCTACTAAAGGTGACCTTGGTCGCCCAAGGTTTAGCTTCCGCTATAGTACAAAACATTCTAGTAAACATTCAGTATTGCAAATGCCATAGTTGTTGAGAATACCGTAGAAGTTAAGAAATTAATTCGAACTATGGCGCTCAAACGAAATAAAAATAGCACGAAGAAATAAAAAAGACAACAAATGGTTGCTTAGATTTACTTCTGTCTTGTCTGTGTGATCGTTTTTCAATCATTGATATTAATAATATATATGATAGATTAAACAATCTTTATAATACGGTGTTCATTTTTGTAATAGTGAACTTCCGTTTCCTTCTTCTAATGATTCGGAGCCGAAGAGAGCATACAGAAATTCAGTATATATCAAGAAATAAAGTATCATTGGACCATTTAATAGATTAAAAAGTATGCTCGCATCCACTGTTTTTGGAAAAACAATTCTTACAGAAGAAAAATATTCTCTCTTAACAGAAATACATTTTCTTCAACAAACAAAATGTTTTAAGAAAATTTATTCTAAAAATACTTGATGCGCCAACACTTTTTTTACCCATAATTGTATAAACGCAATCGTGCCTGAGCATGAACATAGAATTTACAAGATTTTGTGAACTAGAAAGTAAATTTTAGCTCAATACGCACAGAAATGCGACACAGCGCCAATTACCGATCGATATTGAATGCCAGATCTCGATCGATAAAGTACACATCTTACAGTGACGTATCAACAATATTGGCACAAAGGAATTACATGTATATTCGATACTCCGCATGAATTAGAGTTAAGTGAAAATTTTGATTAACATTTTGTCACTACAATTTTCCGGGATAATGGAAGCGGGAACAATTTTTTGCCCGTGCACCTAATGAACTTAATAACACAGTTAAAAGCTGTATCAAATAATGCACTCCATTAAAATACACATTAAAGACGGCATATGTTATTTTATCACTAATAGCGTAAAAAGCAATGAACATTAAGTAACTAAATGATATGTTTCTATAAATTATAATGTATGCTTAAATTCAGCAAAAAATAATCAATTAATTAACGCTATTATAAATAACTGTATACTACAATATTCTCTCGAATACGAGGATGTCCGAATATTATGGCAGTAATTGTGTGCGCCGTATTCCATGCTAAGTCATCACAGTACATACACACAGCTTCTTTGTGTCAACTTTGAGTCACCTTGGATTTCCCGAGTTATAGAATAATATGCAAAATATTATGATCGATGTAGAAACAAAGGGGTTGGGCTCCTATTCCAATTTTGTTAAATGAAATAATTTCGACTCTAAGTTTGTTAAAATCTAAATATTAAGACTTTTCTTAGAACTGTTTAGAATATGGAAATCATTTTAGAGAACATTAAGTTTAATATTTCTTCGGGAATTATGATATTTTACGCATTGAAATATTGCGTGTTCCATTACGACTCCACAGCCACATTGTTCCCACTTAAATTAGACCTCTCGGAATAGCTTAGAAGGTAAGAGTTCGTTAATTTGGTTACCTAAGCCACATCAGCTAATAATAATTTGTTCTTTCAATTAATGCTAGATAGAAACACATTTTATCTTATATCCTCTATATTTATATCTTATCTCTGTCATATACTTTCATTTATTTTTGTAGGCAAGAAATTACTATGTGTGGTGTTAAACAAATCTTAGATGATGAATTACTTGTTCAGCAATGTTTGAATATATTTGGGTGTATTTAATTATTGGGTTTAAGTGTCACTCTACATGCAATTATCTTAACCTCAATAAGTGCCGAGTTATATTAATGGCAACCAAAGTTCCCGTTGTCCATCACAAACGCCAATAAATATGACAAAACTTAAGCAAAGTTCTGATTTTTGGCAAGCACCAAAGATTTTCTATTTTTGGTGCAATTGTTGACAAAAAGGCAAATAATAGAATTTCTTGCAACTTATCGAAGTGTGCTGTCATCACGCATTAAGGCCAATTGTCATTCAAAGCAAACATTTCTGTACATTTGTTGGTACATTTTCTGCGAAATAACAAACAGTTCTCGGAATGAACATGCATTAATAATATCGCGGCGGATCGACCAACAGTTGAACTGAATAGAATCAGTGATAGAATCAGCGATGGAATGGACAGTAATGTACAGGGTGATTCACATTCTGTTGAATCAGTTGTATTCCACTTTTTATAAGAAGAACATTATATTATATGTATTTAAACTTAGTAATAGAAACTAAAGTAAATTATTCTCACAGGTTTAATTTTAAAGCTATCGACGAGTTTAGACATAAAACTATTGTTTAAGCATATTACCTAACAAAAGTTATGCAGGCAATGAATCAATTGTATAAATATTACATTTAATTGTTACTATATTTAATACCAGATTTAATGCTGCAATTGTTATTCCTCATAAACATCAGTATTTAGCATTAACAGTATCGATCCAGAATTCTTGTTGTGCACCGTACACATTTTGATACGCGATATTTTAAAATTCTATTGAAGTTATCGTGAAATCTCTGTTTATGATTTATGTTTTACAACGTTTCTGGTCTTAATTATCTGATCTTAATTGTGAAAGTAAATTGAATAATTTTAGTAAATTTTAGTAATTCCTCTTAAATAAAATTTAATAATCTGTGGAATTTTTTATTTTGAATGCAAGCTAAAAAAAGACTGGCTGCGCGGTCGATAGTACTTAAATTATATCGCGTAGTCGATACTAATAACGGATTTATGGAATTTAATTGAATAAAATGTCTGAAAGTGAGAAGAGCAATCGATACTCTTCGAAAACTAAATCAGGCTACAAATAGAACAGAAGTCATATAGCAACAATATTTTTCTAATTATTTGAAAACAGTTTATATTATTATATTTAAATTTTTGTCCGTCTTATATTAAATTTCCATTTCTTATGGTCACTAAAATTTATACCAATCGGAAGCATAATTAATATATACCGCGGCAATTATACAAATAGCAAAATTCTGTCTTCAAAAATAAAGTAATGTTATACTCCTAAAAAGGAATTAAAGTCGAGTTGCACCCTGTTAATTTATTTTCTGTTAGTTAGATGTCAGCATTATTGCTGCAGTGAAGAACCCTTGGCCAATATTTGCAAAAGATCTTATGTTATTTATAACCACCTCATTTTGTTCGCGCATTAAAACATGTAGAATTTATTTCTAAATTAATATTATTAAGTTGTGAAACGAAACATTTAAAAAACTTGAATGCCTAAATAATGAACCCATAACGTTAAAGTATGACCCTTTTTATATTTTCACCACTGTACATCCCCTTTGGCGAAAACTTTGCTACTTGCGTTCTAACAAAATATCAATTGTTTGAAGTAAATAATTCAGGTAATATAACAACATTCTGCCACTGACTGTATACCAAACCATAAGCCGTAAATATTTTGCCCTCGCAATGAAATAAAGCTACAATTCCCTTATACAATAAAACAGTTACGGTTGACTATTATGCTGCTTAATTAATATTACTAACTACTCTCGAAAGCAGGAAATTTTATAGAGAAAAAGAAACATTCGTTAACATTCTGGTTTTCTGTACACAGCCCTTTCTTGCAGCAGTACAGAATTCTGAATTGTTGGTTTGTTTAATTATTTGCAATTGAAAACTTCGACTATAATTAAATGTCGCAAGGTAAATGTTAAACCTTCGACTGAATCCTTAATTTTTCTTTAGGTTGTTTGCATCGTGCTCCTCCTAAGGGCAGTGCCAGTCCCAGCTAAATGGAGTGTCAACAAACTCCAGACGAAATTTCCAAACACTTCTCGAAGTTTCTACCCTGAACCTGAGGTGTTGATGTTGTTATCGTTAAATCGACTATTTTTATTTTTCGTGTCAAGAGAAATTTACAAAACGGTCACTACTTCAACAAAACTCAACATTCAGACCATTCCTTTAAACACCCTGGCACAAAGGCGCAGGGTTAAACACGACGTGGTGTTGCATTCTAGAAAAAATAGTGTCCTGGCGTTTCCTTGCCCATTTGAACCTTCGTCCATCCCCTCAAAGACTCGCTATACGACTACACAAACACAAGGTAGAATCAAACACACCTAATTCCTACTCTCATTCCGACTACTAAAGGACGAAAGGTAGTTAAACAAGACCTAGTGTTTCAAGTTAGAGAAAGAACAATCCTGTTTCCTAACACCATAGAAATTCCATCTACCCCTTCCAAGTACAAAGACTCGCTATATAAACACAGGGTTAAGACAAACTGGCCTAATCCCAACTTCTGATAGCAACAACTAGAAGAAAAGTATCCTGGTACCTACCCGCGCGGACGACGACGCCCTGGCGTGTTCGTGTCCTTCCAGCAGGTCCCGACACACGATTGGCGAGGGAACACTGTCTGCAGAGAGCGTTCTGCGACGAGCAATCACCCCGCTCTCAGGATCACCAGGTTCCTTCTGTCCTAGGACAGTTCTTCCTCAATCGGCACACCTCCTTCCCGGGTAGCACTGGTATCCCAGATAAACACTAACGCACAGAACGGTCCGATGAGAAAGGAGGATGCACACGACCTGTCACGGGTGTTCCCGGAGCCGGGAGGTCCACGAGCATCGCTGGGTGCACCAGGGTCCGGGTATGTCCACGAAAGAGCAGATGGATCCAAGATCCTCGCAGTGAAGGTGGACAATTTCAAGGATGCTTCGGGGATCGAAAGAGGCAGGGGCTAGAGAGAGAAGGAGAGAGAGAAAGAGAGTGAGTGGGAGAGATGGCGAGATAGGGAGGGACAGGAATGCCTCTAGGATCAGGCGATGGTGATAGTGATCGCGCCGCAACTGCACCCCCGGCTTGGGTCAACGGAGAAGGCGCACGTCAATGGACAGAGCGTACGTCAACGGAGACCTCACAATTCCTCCGCACCGCTATCAACATCCTCGCTGGGGTTCTCGGCCCGTTTCCCGTCCTGCTGCTGGCTGCTTTCCACCCGACTCTCTGGACTTTGAGAATTGCCGAGGAAAAGCGGGCGCACGCCCTCCGTCCACCCTAGCGTACCGGGCCACCCCACTCTACGGGGCAGGCGTGTGTGTTCCCGTGCGTGTCTGTGTTTCCCTCGCCATGTGCCGTGTCTCGCTTCGCCCCGTTGGGATGCGTCTCTAGCCAAGGTGGTGTGTGGGTTCGAGCGCGCTCAGGGTGCGCACTATGTGCCGCGACGACCGCCGGTGGAAAATCAATAGCGCTTGTCCTGTGACACCGTGCAACCACGTGCAACACGCGTCCGCCGCCTACGCGCTCTCCTTTAACCCCTTCGATCCTATTGGCAACTAGAGCTCTGCTGAAAATTCGTGAAGTGTATGTTGTTGTTGGCTATAGCGGGTCTGAAAGTGGGTCTCGATGCATCTTGTTATACTGGAACTTCTACTGTCTAAACAGAGCGTTATACGTCAGACTTCAGGGCAAGTAGGATAATCTTCATCCTAGGAGGTTCCTGTGGAGACTAGAATTGAACAAATTCGGCACTGTTGTTATAATGGACTTTGAGTTGCATCAGGATGCACAGCCAGGGTCTGGTGATCAAACAGTTCCTTTAGTTAGAGGTACAGTTATGTAGAGGCGTTTATCGCAGGTGAACATTCCATAAATGTGTCAGACTCGCCGACAAGTAAGATAATCTTCATCGCAGGGGGTTCCTGCAGGGATTAAAGTTGAGCATATTTGTCACTGTTGTTATAATGGACTTTGAATTGCGTCAGAGTGAAAGTACAAGGTCTGGTGATCAAATAGTTCCATTAGTTAGGGGTACAAGTATAGAGAGGCGTTTGTCGCAGGCGTACGCGCCATGTCTTTGTTCGATACTATTAACGCCCAAAGGTTTTTCGAAAAGACAGCAGAATGTCTGCCGTCGGAAGCGGGTGTTTTGCATCAGCGAAAGGGTTTAATGCTCTTGGCACTGGCTGGTCGAGTAATCTTTATCGCAGGCGGAACCTGCGGGGACTAACGCTAAGCGTATTCGTCACTGTTGACACATGCCTTAGACTGACTATGGGTTGCGTCAGAGTACAAAGGTAGGCTCAGGTGGTCAAACAGTTTCTCTAGTTGAAGGTACAGTGGAATAGAGGCGCTTATCACAGGCGAAGGCGCTAAGACTTTATTTAGCTTTGCGAGTCACGCTTTGTTTACGATGACTACTGCCCTCTTTCGGTGTTTGCCAACAGAGAAATAACATTACCCCCAATTGTTTCGATAGTATGAGAAAAACGTTTTTAATGTTTCGGCTCGTTAGCTTCTTCTTACAAGTTACTTCTAATACCTTAACAAGTATTGGAGACTGTTTATCGGATTTTTTTACTGCATTTTCTTTGAAAGTTCGTAGGTTAGGTAACGATAATGGGAAATTGTATCGGCGGGAAACATGGTGAAAAAAAAGCGTGGGTGCTTTCAGCACATACGGACATGAAATACATTGCTGGGATTTTATTTTAAACAAGGTTTTGTACCCTGCAATGCTTTTTTATTCGAAGTATTATACTCGTATTCGTATTGTTTGTCACACTGGGGGAAGTAAAGGTAGGGTGGGAGGCTTAACAATGGTGTAGAGAAAGATATGTACACATGCTAGTATTAGCACATTGGAAGCCGATGACGCAGTTTTACGTCACAGCTAAACCTGTCGCTGCTTTTGACGCCGACGCAATTCTACGTCAGTTCAAAATCCCCAACTGGTGGCCGCTGACGTAATTCTATGTCATTTTATATTTGCATCGAATTATGTGAATTTCATAACATGGGGTTTGTAATTACTTTATAATTAGTTGTACCCGACATCAAGGTAAGGCTTCCGCCATAACCGCCGACTTCGGAAAGGAGTAAGACTATGCTGATAGAAGATGTTGGATTTCAGGGATTGAATCTTGGTAGCTTATAATTAAACAATATTTATTTTATAACAGTTTACTTAAAATAACAGAATATGTGATTACGTATGTTTACAAGGGGTTTTCTGAAGCATCCATACTGGTTGATGAGTAACTTCGTTCTGTGGAAAGACCCTTGCAGAGGGATTTGATACAATTTGGGTCTTTCGGGGTCTTTTTCAGTCAGATTCTTCAGAATTTTCTTCAGGATTCTTAGATACATATACAAATATAAATACGCGACGATAATGTAATATTGGAAACCCTGTTTGTAGCTAAGGCTACGGCTAACTATGCATTGTTGAAGTCATCTAACAAAGGATTGGCAGAAGAGGCTCCTTTGTTTTGACGTTCTTAACGTACATTCTTTCAAAAGACTCGCTATTTAAAGAACCCAGTATGGTAATTTTATATGATCCAAACATCAGCCTTTAGTAAAGTTCACTATTCACGTTCAAAACCGCTTTCCTTAATTCTCTGCATCACTTTACACGAACTCTTCCACAATAATTACCACAACATTCAGAATGATATCAAAATTGGGTACTCCAATTCTACACAACTTTAAGCTTACATTGGCAACTCTTTCAATTAAGTACATAATCTTATGGGTTCAGCGATTTCGTATGAAGTGATTGATCACATTATGAAACAGAGAAGACGAACCGAAGGTATATTGGCGAACATCCGTACGGCAAACAGTGTCTTTATTAAAAATACAATTCATAATAAAACCTATACACTAAACAATATCAAGTCTGACATTCAACGTGACCGATAGAGGGCACGCAAAGCACTCGTGTTTCAAGAAAGTCTCACCGAGCGCACCGATCTCCTTTTACTCTCAGGCCCCCTATGAAGAACGAGCGATGGTTCATCAAATCTGTTAAGAATTTGACTCTTTATTCAAGGGATTCTTTATGATAACGTCGCTACCTTCATTCTCGATGGTATCGTACATCCACTTGCGATAATTCCTGCAAAATAAATGTCCCGCTTATTTACCAGTCTTTACACGAAGTCGTTCTTGGCGCTCAATCGGAGGTTCCATTCCCTTAGTTTGGAACTTCTGATTGGGTGATCCTCGGCTTACGAGTAGGCCTTACGAAGGCCTCGTACACAGTGTTGCAATAGTTTTTGGTTCGACAGTTTTAGGGACATTAATTGTGTGTGCTTATCAACCCACTTGAATCAGTGGTCCTAACCTTAGTGATTCGAGTCTGATCTTCATATAAAATATGTATAAGACTGAGTTTACGTTAGTTATACGACTAATCCAAGGTATACTCCGAGGCTCCTTTCACCGACAGACCTTGGACAGTCCTTATGGAAATGTACTACCGTTCGAGGTCTAAGTCAAGATTGCCCAGGGTATACACGCGAGCAAATAATCGCCCAATCAGATGTTCCATTCTCTTGTTGCGGGGTTTATGATTGGGTACTGCTGGTCTAGCCAGCAAACCTTGGGCAGTCCCATTCTACCCCCAAAGGCTAGTACTTTCAGGATCTAAACAAACGTTTCAACCTTTATCGTACCGTCCCAGCAATCTTTAATCGAAGGGTCCTATTTCGAACATAACAGATTTAGGTCCTAGTGGGAAATTTACCGATGCAAGGGTGTAAGATCTTATGTAGACCCCAAAGTACATTAAAAGCTACGTGCTCGAAGTCCTAATACCGCTCGGCGTAGTACCTGAAGCGTTAAGTCCTGGTAGGTGATCCAAAAAGCAAGAGGATCCAACCGTGCCAGCACTCGACGCCAAAAAGTGCTCGAGGTACGCAGCGTAAAGGAGGAGCAGAAGCCTCCTGCTCTTGCCAATTCTTTGAGTACTCCTTGATTAAATCTCATCAGGGGTTTACCCGCATGGCGACCCAAAGGGTAATACAGTAGAAACTCGCTAAAGCATCTCGAAACGGGACCAGCTGTGAAGCTTTAGGAATGTCACACTTGAGTAAAGGCAACCTTTGCCAAGACCGAGAGACCCTCGAACGAATGTCCCCATCCCAAAAGCAGGAACAAGTCTATGTTCATTTTGGAACATAGATATTTTATAAGAAGTATGTTCTGACCGCCAAACCCCTAAAGGAGATTCAAGTATTGCTAACGAGTTTCTCCTGTTTCACATGTGTGATTCTTATGGGATCCTACAACCACCCGGTCTCTACGATTGAATAACTATAACAAACCTGCACTCGTGACCACACTTGGCAGAGGAACACTTCGGACAGGAAAAGTGGCAGCCAGGACAACTGCGGTTCAAGCAGTCGCAAAGATCGTCCCCAGTTTGCATGTAGACACCTTTCTCGTTGTAGAGTGCGAGTCTTTTGTGTCCTTGATACAGTCTTCTGTGTAGCTTCCGCTTCTCCCTCTCACTGTGCTCGGGGTCGAAATTATGTAGGAATTTGTCGCTAACTTGACCTCTCAGCCGTGTACCCCTCGTACTCTTCTGGCAAAAGAAATATACCGTTGCGCATCTCCCTCACCCGAAACATACATTGGCGTGCATATAAATAGGACGGTTTATCTTCGTAACTCAATGATATACTGTTAAAAATAAAGGAAATTCGGGTCGGAGCATGATGGAATCTCATGGAATGTTTTGTCTATTCGTTGGAAGTTAACATTATTACTATATACAGTGAAGAAGTCTTAGTTAATAAAAGGAATTATCTCGCTAATGAAAAACAGAGTATGTCAATTTGATATAGAACCATCCGTTTTCTTAAGTTTTGTGGTTAAATACGCGCCACAACTGATGATTTAATGAATTTAAGTCCTTAAAAGATAGCCTCGTTTTTAGTAGTCATTAAAACAATCATTTTCCTCTAGATTAAGCTTGATACAAATGGTTAGAATGATCGATAGAATGAAATGAACCAATCGTCGTCAGGTAGGGACCAATTCTCGAAGGTTATGTATTTTGCCTGAAAAATGACTACGCCCTTAAAAGTGATTGAACTTATAAATAAAATCTTATTGTTTCTATAAAATAAATAAAACTATCCATAAATTGTGCAATCTTTCTTCTCGCTACAATTTTCCTTACGAATTGCATCCTCCTCACTGATGTGCAGTTTTGTAGACCAACCGAGACGCAACAAACTTTATAGAAATCAGTGGAACGCGAATATATATGGAAATGTTTATGCCTATTTTTTACTGAAGTTTAAGTATACAAATATTCTTTATTTGCAACTTATAACATCGCAAATGGTGATATATGGTCGATGTGTATTTCAACTATTAAAAACGCGCACTTCAAGTTTGTAACCCATTTGCATTGCGAAGTGCTCTTATTTCCAAATTTGATAACAATTTTCAAATCAAAATAAATTTTCCAGAATTTTTTTGTGTATCGAAATTGGGCACAAAAAGGCACTAAAAGTATATTTACACAAATTTCAACTGCACCACTTAGACCAACAATTTCAGAAACTCAAAAACCCCTAAAATTTGAGGGTTTAGACCCTCCAAAAATTGCATTAATAAATAATAATCTTACCCTGCCGCGTGTCGGAGGTGGTTGATCATTCGACTGCGATGAGCTCTCACCGGATGTGGAATTCTCATTCTCCATGTTTCCCGTTCACCGATTTTAGGATTTCGATGTCTCCGACCAAGATTCCATATTGACTGCACTTTCACGATTATTGTTGCAAATGCACATAACCTATCTCACCGCGACACTACCCATTCAACACTCGTGTCAAAGCTGCTCATCGTAATTCCCCAAACCAACAAACAACCTAAACTATACGATCTTTCCCGGAACGATTTCTAAATCTTTCTTTGTTCCTCTGCCCCTGCAACACGGTTGTTTGTTTGCATTAGAGAAGCAGCGGCGCAAACCAAAACAATCTCGGATTGTTCCGGTGAAAGCATGCGATTTTTTCGTTTGGGGGAAACTCGCTTTTACCAAGAACCAATAGTCGTACCAACTGCCAACTCAAAAGGATCACTTTCAAGCATTTGTTGCAATTGTAGAGCAACGAAATATGTTTTCTTTCTGTTTCTTAACATTGTAATGCCTGTAATTGTCCTTTATAAAACAAAAGTCAATATATCGTCTCTTTGATTGATGTTTGGACTAGTAATATCAGTAAAAGATGGAGGTTAAGAAATTACCGACTGAAGATATAGTAGTAATCACCTACCTGAATGTCCGATTGTTTGAGCAAATAGCGAAGACTATGCGATAGAAAGAGGCTCCACTCTAGTTAACACAACAACTGACGATTAATTAATCCGAAGACGCCAAGTTAGAACCCCATCATTTCAAATATCTAAAGGATCGATATTGATTTTAAAAGGTTTGTAATAAAAATGAGGAAAACTAGGAATACAAAGCGATTTCTTGATGACGCAATTTTAAACAAAAGACGGCAAAAGTGAAACACCATGGAACTTTTCGTTTCAATGCTGTCCAATGTTTTCCTATTATCCGTATTGATATGTTCTCTACACTACTATCGATATATAAATATGCAGCAACTCTTGTTACTGGCAACAAAAATGTTAAGGAACTTTAAGAAATTTTCAGCAAAAACCCGGCAACTTCTTCAAACAACACAAAACACCAAGAAATCCCTCATTATCCCTCTCGTGTGGATCAATTTACGATTCGATTTGCATAAAAAATCACGACTTGACTTCAAAAAAGGGATCGTTCGACATTAAAAAAACCAACAATAATGTTTCGGTTTCAACGACGTTTTATGCAATTCTGTCTGCACATTGTTTAGGTCCTCGGGGAATTGTCCGTACTAAACATTTTTGGGGACCGACATAGATTGCACATAAAGATACCCGTTATTTGGCAATAAATCGATTGTCCGATAATCAATAATCAATTAACAACCGATAATCAATAAATATCTCCTTCGTTAATAGCGTTCAGTTCAACATTGCTTCTCTAATTCTTGCAGCACTGTCCCCACCACTTCCTGAGATTGATTGGGGGTAACAACATAGTAGCGGGGGGTAACAACCTCTACTATTAGACTAAAGGAACCTCTTAACTTAATCCTTGAATGATTGTCAGGGATGTAGGGACATTCCAGATACAGTATGGCACCTCTAAATGTCACTATTTCTGAGTTAACCTTCGCTCAACGTAGATTGGTTTCATCTGCCCCGATTGCTTCAACGATCGACGGACCCTAACAGCACAACGGCATAAACGATATTATTTTCACCAAAACCTTATATAATATTTACTGTAATGTTTCACAGAGGTGGTAAGAACAAATTCCGCATTAAACTTTTAAAACATAAGTGAATAACTCACTTTTACGATCGTGGCGACATCCAAACATCGCGGTATCTGTTCGAGCCTTACGTCGAGGGTTAAGTAATTTAGCAATTTCTTTCTTAAAAACAATATTTTTTGAAAACTCATCATTTGGTTGTTAAAGTACGCAGTTTGGACTAAGTAGCCTGTAAATTTCATTTCGAGTTATGGCAATAATCATTCTAAACTGAGTTTTGAAAAGAATGATGTCCAATGTCCATCGCCTTAGAGATCAAAATATCCGCAAAAGGCGCAGGTTAATTCCTAAAAATCTACCACCCCTTCTAATTTTTGCTGCACGGACCCGATTTTGTGACATTCAGAAAGGCAATACTGTACTGAGGTTTTGGGCATTGCGAACTCAATGACGACACAATTGATTTCGGTGTTATCGAAAGTGTTATTCATCTTAATTCGGATCTTCATCGAACCGGTATAAACTCGTTAAGGGAACAATCCCACCATTGTTCCGCGTATACTGACTAAACGGTGGAAGGGATCTCATAGATCATCGGAAAACTCCAGCAAACGAAGAACAACATTAATAAGTCCGTGAACTACGCTCGCGAGAAGGCCCATTCGCCTTTTCTGATAATCTGTATGCTAGTATCGGCTCGTACTAGCGAACTTTTAACCATCCAACTTAAGCATTTCAGCGGGATTCTTCCGAACAATGGAGTACATGTATAGACTCGTACTCCAGACGTATGTACAAAGGTCTAATAGTTATAGACCATATTTACAGGTTGCTTTTTACGAAAATATGTGAACCATGGCTTCAAAGGACGTCACTTTCAGCGTGCAAACCAACTTAAAATCGTAGGTGAGGTTTGTTCTTGATGATGTGCCTGGAATAAACATTCATATCAAATTTAACAATAGACAATTCTCTCGTCAATAACTGTCAAGTCTCCTATGTCCAATTCCACACAGAAATTAAACTATCCGCATAGTGCTGTAAAAGTTTCATAAATACAGAGCGTTCCGACACCAGCTTTGGATTTAGGACGCGTTTACATTAATCATGCGAGCTGATCAACTCACTTGCATTCATTTAACATCCACACGTGTTTTATTAATGAAATGATCAATTCACTTGACTAGTTTAACTGCAGCTTTAATAAAAACGTAAATTTTGAGTACGTACTTATCGAGGTGCTCCCAGAACTTCATGAGCGCCGCACGGTCCAAGTGCCTCTTCGTCCGACTAAGCTCGATTACTGTGACCGCCCAGCGCGCAACGTTCGCGTCCAATTTCATTTCGTCATATTTCAAGTGGAACGCGCAAACTGAAATGTGCGCAAACTTTCCAGAATTCGGAGAGCAAGGAGAAGCAGCAACGTGAAGGGAACGTTTCTCGTACATCAGCTAATAAACTTCAGCTACGCTAAGAGGATACTTGCGATCAACCCGATTGCTAACCGGAGTGCGTTAATCCCATAATCACCTATCGAATTGGGACCAGCTTTGAACCTTTCAGAAGTCTTATTTGCGTAAACTCAATCTTTTCGATGCACGGAAACCCTTGGCCTAGATTTTAAAACCCTTACACACTCAAATAGTAGTAGGGTATGCCTTGAATCTTTAGCGAAGTGTCAAAATAAACCCCTAAAGTGTTTCTACTATGATGCTTCGCGCATATCCAAACGGTGGCAGTCAGTACCGTTGATATGTTTACTCAGTTCCCGTGAATATTTAGAGTTAAGACATCATCATGCCACGCCTCTCATGTTTATCACGATGTGCGAAACAGGTTTGCTCTTGCCGGAGATGAAGTTTAGCTGAATTAACTATGAAACGGAGCGATTGGAAAAGTAGAAGGGTATCACAACTGGACGCGCTACTGAACAATACGCTAACCCAGAGTAGTTCATCAGCAGGAACTTACTTTTGGAGAAGATCTCGACAGGGTTACCGTCGAAAGGCCACCCTTTGAACTGCCAGCTAGGTCCCATCACGAATACCGCGACAACCCTTTCCCAGTCTGCGTTCGTCAATTTCTGTGGATTATCAACCACTCTGTACGGAACAGTCAAGCCGCCTTCTTTCCGACGTTGCAGCAGTACTTCGTTTTCCCGCTTGCAATTCTGCGATTGCTTCTCCGCATTACTGATGTATTTCAGATCCTGAAGAATGTCTTTCGAATTGTACATCGTGATGAGGGAGTTATTCGCACTTGGAATGATGATGATGGGTGTCCTGCTTGGTCGTTTGTTCTGCGCGGCTTGTTGCGGCGTCAGCTTCGCCGCGGAAGTCGGCAATAAACCGGATGTGGGAGTAGTCGTAGGGTTGGTTGGAGGTTTCCTCACGGCTGGGTTGGTACCCTCCGTTACGGATTTAAGCGTCATGCCGTGATAAGTACCCATAGTGTCGATCTTGAAACCCTCCGTTTCCTCCTTCTGCCTGATGAACCTTTCTTGATCATAACGATTGTAGACCGCGGGTTGTGGCAAAGGCCGCATAGGGGTCGAGCGTGGGGTCACCATCGGCGTTGGTGCGGCGGGACCCTTTTGCCGACCTTCTTCTCGCGCCTTGATACTTTGCAGTATGGCGAATATGTTCTTAGCGAAAATCTTGCCGCTACTCTGGAGAATGGTAGCGCGAGTTCGCCATTGTCTCTCTCGTGAAACTATGTCTTTTGTGTCATCGACGTCCATCAATATGACGCGCAAGTCCGAACCCATACCTATGTCATCGTTCTCCTTGATAGTCGTTCGCTTCTTAGCTAAACGTTTAGCCTTTATGGCAGCGATTTTCTCCACTGACATTGCCTCTGACAAGGACTTAATATTGTCCACTGTGACAGACGCCTCCTTCGGAGCGTCCAGCCTTGCGGCAAGCTGCTCCTTGACCTTCTGAACATGTGTCTCCTCGTACCGCGGTTTCTTTGACGAACCGCTTTCCAAGCCATCGTCGGCGGCACGCTTTACTTGGGTCGGGATTTCCAATGGTGCGGATTTGTCTATCGCGGCGGATGTTGCTGTCTCGCCGTTCAAATAGGCCAGTAAGTCTTTTCTGTCTGGTCGACGCACCACTGGTATATTCTCCGCGGCAGCCTGCCGCACATATACTGGATGTGTGAGTTGTACATGTTTGAGGAGGAATAAGAGACACTCGAGGGTGTAGTATTCCTTCGGCGTTCCTTCTTTCCCTGATCTGAGAACAGAAATGAGTAATACTGTAATATACATTTGTTAAAAATATGAAACTTGTTACACTTTGGAAAATACAAATGAGTCGCTGACTCTAAAATAAAATTGCTAGAAAGTAATTGTAAAATTGTCTGGAAGAGTATCGAATAACTCTTTTAGTTATTAAATCTGTGTTGTGATTGAGCACGTTTAAAGAAAGCTCTTGGATATCAGAGCTTGCAATAAAAGAGATTCTACTATATTCTACTATTTCAACGATGCTTTAAATTCAGCACACAATAACACACAAATGGTTAACGCTTGACTACAAAAGGCGAGCAAACTTTACTCGCACAATTGAGAAAAGTCAAAGTGTCATTAATTAAAGAATATATAATCCACATTTTAGATACTCCGTTAAAAATAACAATTAACAGTTTCAAATATGTATATATTAGCAGTTCGTAACTTAAAGTGTACTTTTCATTATTTATTATTGCGCAAGATCTTGAACTTATATGTATCATAATTTTGTCCACATTAAAGTTTTGTATTTCTTCTTAAATCTCCAAGAATTGCAGAGTATTGTCCACATGTTGATGTTGACGTGGACAAAATAAAAATAAGGATAACACAACATTCAGCGAGAACGAACATTAAAATGTTCCTTGTTGCTTTGATCGAGAAGTATCTAAATGATTCTGTTTCGAATGACAAAAGTTGCAACGTTTTGCTCATCGGTTGATGCTACCATACAGAAAATATCAATAAGAACAATATTGAAAGATTGAGTAATAATGCGCAACAAAATGTTTCTTGTTGTTGTTCCAGGAAAGACAAACTTTAACACGCAACTTTTGTTGCTATCAACGGAGAACATTAAAGGAGCTTTAGACAAATGTCTGTAGAAACCAGCAAGTTTCGTTACGGAACACGAAATATGAATAAAAAGTTTCTAGTTGTTTCCCCAGTGAAAATGGATTTCCAACTTCGAAATAGGAAACAATCGTTGCAGTAGTTGCGGAAGAAATTTGTGCTTTAGTACAAAGTTGAAGCGAATCTTATCAATTATCAATAATATATAAATCAACTTCGCACACAAATGTACATGTGGCTTTCGCTAACAATTTTAAGAAACAAATTTATTAAAGGGAAAGCTACCTAAACTTCGGAATCATAAAAAAATCAAAAAATAGATTAGCCCGCCTAAACACGCAATACTCGCGCATTAACCTATTAACTTTCCAACTCGTGCAATCGAAATACGCAACAATCAAAAACAGTACAAACATTGTCCAAAAAAAAACAAAATAAATCAAAATACAAGAACACATCCAAAATAATCTAACAAAAAACACGCATTATCGAAATCCGAACTACTCCTTTCGCTGCTGCAAACGCTTCTAAATATTTCAAAACCTCATCAATACCAAAAATACCCCAAAAAGTCATTAAAAAAAAAACTTATTACTATCATTCTCCTTACAACTAAAATCATCCCACTTAAAATCAACATTCCGCATCAAATTTTCCCCTCAGCAAAATCACAAACACCTTTTATGAAACAAAGTCTTTTCAATACAATCATTTTATTACTAATTAATACATGCGACATCGAATTAAGGGATCATGAAAAGGCAAAGTGACAGGCAAAACATTTCAACGGAGATTGTTTATTATCACACGAGGGCGAGGTGGATGGTGGAGTGAGCGCGAGGGGCGGAGCGGGACGGGGGGAAGACCATTGGGTGGCGAAAAGGGGGGGGAGTGGGGGGGAAGCCAACCAGATTGCGTGGAGGAAGGAAAGTAATAAAACTGGCAAAAATCTCACTCACCCGTATGTCAAGTAGTTCGTCTTCACATTCTTCGGCCAGGAGAACTCACCGAAGATGATTTGATTCTCACGCTCGATGATCTCCTTCTTGTTGACGTTGTATTGCCGTAGCAAGCTCAACGGGTCCGCCATGTTTCCGCACTACCTGACAATACTCCCTACTACTTGCGAGCGCCGCTCCATCTGATGGCGGTGCTTGCGAACGATCGAAAGGCTGGTTCGCACTTTGCAGTGCACTGAAGTTTGTTGTAGATGAATAGATGAGTTTTTAGATAATTGGATGTTCATGAGAATTGAGCATCAAGTGTTGGAATTGAAATGTAAACGCGTCTTGAATGTTTAGAGTAGTGCGATTTATTTCAATTAGTGGGTAAAGAAGATATATAGATTTTAGTGTAATTAAAGTATTGATTAGTAGTTGATACTTCGGATATATTTGCATACTTTATAGTAATATGTAAAAAAGGGAAATATATTTAAGTTTATATATAATGCGTATCCGAAGTAATTTCAGATACTAAATCTACTCTTTCAGCACTAAATCTGTCATAACTTTCATTAAATTATATTTATATAATACATTGATATATAAAATAGTGTTCTTTAAATATTATTAGATTAAAATATCAAGAGCTTTGTCAATAACAAATGGTAACAAAGAAACTTCTTGATAGTAACATAGAATTCTATATTATCCACTGACTCCCAAATCCAACAAGTGCCATCTACTATCGTAAAAACAAACTCTCAACTGCGATCGCACCCTGACAATTCAAATCCGAGCAGACGAGAGTTCGTACAACGGTCATTGTGGCTGACCGGTTTTTCGTGCAGTTCGGTGCAGTTCTCTTACAAGATCGCTTCGAGTGTCCCGATTGAAACACGATGGCTGTCAGCGCAGCGTTCCACCGCAATTTATCATTATTGACGCAACTCGTCCCGCCGAGCGACGACTTCAAGAGGCATTTTCGCGAGGTATTCTTTCTTCCGACAACTGTCATCATCTTGTTGTTTCTTGTTGTTGTCTCGCGTCGATTACTACCTGCTCCATCCGGCATTGTACGACTAACATTTCCCGTGAACGTTCGCAATCATTTGGTTTTAATTTCGAGAATCTGTAATTGAAGGAAATTTAATTAACTTAGTTTACTTTTATTTTATTTTCGATAGTTTAATCTATTTTGCGTGGACATTATGAATTATTTAATTTTGATTTAAAGAATCTGTTATTGAATGAAATTTGATTAATTTATTTAACTTGAGTTTTAAGTAATATAATAATTTTAAATCGCAATGTTTGGAATTTTGCGTGGACATTAATAATAGTTTGACTTTATTTTCGAGAATCTATAATCGAATAGAATTTAATCATTTATTTATTTAACTTCTTCAACGTCTAACATTTTGAGTTCGCGTTAACAATAATTGAATTTCTATTTCGAGAACCTATAATTGAATAAAATTCAGTTAACTTTAATGCTATTTTTAACAACAACAGACTTTAACAATATCACTCGGGAGAATTTGATTAAACTTTCCCACAGACATTGCTCCTGCAAAAGCTATTGTATGCTTGGAAACAACTTGAAAGTTAAGCGTATAACAGTTAACGAGTTAATCGTTACTAATATTAAAGACAATATTTATCCATTTCTACAAACCGTATGCTACAAAATATTCTAATATTACTCGCAAAGAATCATTCAAAAGTAACTCCAAAATTTCCAAAGGAAATCCAATCCCGTTATACATTGTCAGATTTTTGCAACGCAATTTCTTGAAAAATCTTTCTTGTATTAAAAATCTAGGACTTCTTTCGCAGGGTATGTTCGACAAGCCGAATTCAGCCGGTTTCATTGTCGTTTCGCATTATTTATTGACGACATACGATGCCGAGCGCTTTAGAGAGCTGATAGAATGGCCAGTGAATTGTAAGAAGACCGAGGCGAAATACAGAAAAGATGTCAGAGATTACCTAACGAAAATAGCGAGCGAGAACAGCGACATTACTTTCCCAACGATACTTGCGTCGCATTTGTTCCATGCGAGTGGAATAAAGTTTGTTAGCATTATGTGGAAGCTCTCGCAAGTCGTGTTGAGAACTTGTATCAAACGACATAGTAAGTTCCATTGTATCTTTGTTGATTGTTAAGTCTTTAAAACATTGCGATACAAAGAATGTTTTGTTTTTGTCATGTTTTAATATTATGAAATGTTATTTATAGCAATTAATTTGTACGCATCAAGGAATTCTTTTGTTGCAAAATCTTGTACAGGCTGATGCGTTTGTTTTGAAATCAACAATATCTTTATTGTATAATGTAGTGCAAATAATACAATTTGTTGATTCTAACGCAAAGCTTGTACTTCAAAAAGTCAAGTGTTTCTTCGTTGAAGAAACAATAAGAATTTGTTGTAAAAGAAAAGAGCAAAATCTTGTACAGGCTGTTGCGTTTGTCTTGAAATCAACAATATCTTTATTGTATAATATAGTGCAAATAATACAACTTGTTGATTCTAACGCAAAGCTTGTACTTCAAAAAGTCAAGTGTTTCTTCGTTGAAGAAACAATAAGAATTTGTTGTAAAAGAAAAGCAAAATCTTGTACAGGCTGTTGCGTTTCTCTTGAAATCAACAATATCTTTATTGTATAATGTAGTGCAAATAATACAACTTGTTGATTCTAACGCAAACATTGTACTTCGAAAAGTCAAGTTGTTTCTTCGCTGAAGAAACAATAAGAATTCGTTGTAAAAGAAAAGAGTTCCTTGGAAAGTTCCAAGGAAAAGTTCCTCGTTCTTATTTGTTTTTTAACATAGTTGTTGTTTATTGTTCCAGCTAGCCGGGACGTAATGCCAATGCCGAAAACTGGTACGGCGATTGCATTGACGATGAAGTCTTTGAGCGGAACAATCAGCAGTAATAATAACGTGATTTCCACTCGGTTGAAGACGTTATTTAATTTGGAAGAGATTTCGAAAATCGCCATTCAGTAATTATAGCACACTTGAATTTCTATAGAAATAAGTGGAGTTTTTGATAGTGGAACAATTGTTTCAAGTATTTTAAACGAATGAACGTAAACATTAAGAATAGCAATCATAAATACTGAAAGTAAATACGATTAAAGAATTTATGAAAATCTTTTGAGCTGCTAAAGCTCTGTTATAAACAATTGCGTTATTAGTTATACATTGAACTGGGTAAAAAGTGATGCACTTGTCTTTAAATCAACTTAAACATTCTTGTTTAATATATTTAATAATAGACTATGTTAGATGAAACAAGTAGTTTGCTGGAAAAAGTATTAGGATTGATAGATCTTGAATTTTTAACTCAATTGCAACTTATTATATTACATGCACAATGTATGCAATATAATGTTTAACATACTTAGAAAACTTGATAAACATTCGTGTATAATTTATAATTATCGCGGCGATTTAAACAAATTAGGGGGTCATGTATGTTAGACACGTCATTAAAGAAACAGAAGTTTATACATTTTTTTGAAGTACTAATACTTGCTTTTTTTATCATTCATTATATGTTCATTATTGTAAATACTCATATATACATAAATAACGATCTTGGTTAATTGTTATCTAAAAAAAATACAAAAATGTTGTCTAAACTAAACAGAGAAAATTAGTCTTCAACGAGCTAGAATGATTTATTCGTTTTTTGACAAAGTTATCAAACAATAGTATCGTCAAACTTTGTTGTTCCTGCGAAATCGGCAACTTTTTAGTCAACTTAAACAATACTTAAACATTGTATGATAAATCCCTTTCGTTGAGGACAATACAGTCCACTTTTATAAAATTTTTCGAGATAACGCGTTCAAAGTTTTAAGTGTAGTTTTGACTTGACAACAAATTTTTCAGAGAATGTACATTAAAAAGCAAGTATTAGTTCTTCAAAACAATTAATAAACTTCTGTTTGTTTAATAACATGTCTAACATATACGACTTTTTAAAAAGCAAGTGACTCACTTTATCCTTTCAACACGTATTAAAACAGCAGAGTGTTCGAATGAAAAAGCTTGTATTGTATTTGCCGAAGAGACTTTAGCAACAAGTTTACTTGTACTTTATGCATTCACTTTACATAACACGATGCAATGCAGGATGGAACGGGAATCGTTAGCGGCAGTGAAAGTTGAGATTTTTGAGAAGGAGAAGCGAATTGCTGAATGTGCCGACGTCGCACCTGTTCATCCTCTAATCAAGAAACGTTTAAAGGATATCAATGACCCTGAAGTTGTACAAAGTAAACATTATAACTTATACAAAGCTTATACAAACTTATACAAAATCAAATTACTTGATACAATCTTTTCTAAACAAACATTGTTTGTACGTAATTCCGAAGCAAACGCATTAATTTCTAGATTACGTTCTTTCATATTTATGTCTCTTTTCGAATCGCAGTGTGGAAGGCGCACATTAAACAAGGAGCAGAACACATCGCAGAGAGCGATCGAATTCTGAAGAAAGTCGAAGAACTCACAACGAAAGTACACGATGTGATTATGACCAACGCTGACAAGAAGATGTTAGATGGCAAGGAATTAGAGAAGATCGATCTTTCTAGTACTCCTGAAGTCCTACGAGAGAACGCAGTGAGTCAAGAATGTCAATCATTGATTGTTCAATCAGTAATAAATATTGCAATCTTTTCTAGTCTACGGTTTGCGTAGATCATAACTGTATACAGGATAGAAAATTGCGTTTAAATTAGAGCGTTTACGGGATACGTGTATATCTTTTTTTCTTCTCTATCTCTTCTCTATTCTTTATATTTATAAAATAAAAACGATTTTTCTATTTAGCCGCTTATAACTTAAGAACCATTGAACCGATTTTAAAACGGTTGATTCTAAAGTGTAGCGTGAGCATCGGGCAAAGTTATAGACTATTGATTATCGCGATAGCAAATGTAGACAATGAACATACAAACAATCAATGTTCCTTGTGTGACACTGCGTCAAAGTCGAGCGAATGAGATAGACAAAAGATTATAGAATTATTAGTCGAAACATATTTGCACAAACAATATCAATAAAAGTATCGCATACAACACAATGATGAACTAAATCTATTTATATAATACAATATTATATATAAAATAACTGGATAATTTATAATTATACTTTTCTAAAGAAATTCAATCAGCCTCAACATTGTTTATAATTACAGGAATTTGCGAATATGTTGTACAAGGAGAATCAGTTAGTTCTGAAGACCTTTCTCCAAATGTTCAGCACTCTACTAGAACCGATCGAATTATGTTTGAAGAGGAGGAATTTGACAGATTTCACTGATTGTATGAGACAGATAAAAGAAAGCCAGGAATATCTGGAAGCCGTTCGCAGTGCTTGTCTCTCCATTTTGGAGAATATCAGAGAACTATCTTCCGAAGCGAAACACGAATTCAACGAACAACAGAATTCGCGCGATTTAGATGAAACTGTGTCGTCGCCCGTTATGAACAATGAAATCTTAATGCCTTCTCCTCACTTTAACATTGACACGAACACATACAACAGTGAAAACCACGATTTGCAAAGTCGATTGGCACTCACTCCAGTTGAGGGTAAAGTATATTATGTTTCTATGCTTTTGTGTGAAATCGTACTTTATAGAAACAAGTAATTTTGGTTAATTATGTTTTTGTTTGTAACTTTTGTTGAATGTTTGAAAAGAAAACAAGTTAAACCAGCATATTTTTAAACATTATTTCGAGCTTTCTATTGTGGTAATTATTTAAAAGACATACAAGCGATTTCAATGATTTTTATATTTTTTATAGAGTACGTTTTCCTGATCATTTTTATATACATATATATGTGGGAAAACTTATAGAAAAAAAGTTAGATACACTTAAAGGTGGATCTTATATGACCCAGGTAGAGCATCAGTAAGCATACCAAATAGTCGAACAATCAACATAAATCTTAACGTAAATATAGCAGTGGTCTTTTGAGAGTATTCGAAATAGTTCTAGAGACCTAATATAGATGTAAGACAGACTTAAAACCCAGAATCATTGTCAGTATGTCTCAGTGTTCATGTTGTTTGTCAAATAGTCAAACAATCAACATATATCTTAACGTAAATATAGCTGTGATCTTTTGAGAGTATTCGAAATAGCTCTAGAGGCCTAATATAGATGTAACACAGACTTAAAACCCAGAATCATTGTCAGTATGTCTCAGTGTTCATGTTGTTTGTCAAATAGTCGAAGAATCAACATAAATCTTAACGTAAATATAGCAGTGATCTTTTGAGAGCATTCGAAATAGCTCTAGAAACCTAATATAGATGTAACACAGACTTAAAACTCAGAATCATTGTCAGTATGTCTCAATGTTCATGTTGTTTGTCAAATAGTCGAAGAATCAACATAAATCTTAACGTAAATATAGCAGTGATCTTTTGAGAGCATTCGAAATAGCTCTAGAAACCTAATATAGATGTAACACAGACTTAAAACGCAGAATCATTGTCAGTATGTCTCAGTGTTCATGTTGTCAAATAGTCGAACAATCAACATAAATCTTAACGTAAATATAGCTGTGATCTTTTGAGAGCATTTGAAATAGCTCTAGAGACGTAATATAGATGTAAGACAGACTTAAAACCCAGAATCATTGTCAGTATGTCTCAATGTTCATGTTGTTTGTCAAATAGTCGAAGAATCAACATAAATCTTAACGTAAATATAGCAGTGATCTTTTGAGAGCATTCGAAATAGCTCTAGAAACCTAATATAGATGTAACACAGACTTAAAACTCAGAATCATTATCAATATGGCTCAGTGTTTCTGTTGTCAAATAGTCGAACAATCAACATAAATCTTAACGTAAATATAGCTGTGATCTTTTGAGAGCATTCGAAATAGCTCTAGAGACCTAATATAGATGTAACACAGACTTAAAACCCAGAATCATTATCAGTATGTCTCAGTGTTCATGTTGTTTGTCAAATAGTCGAAGAATCAACATAAATCTTAACGTAAATATAGCAGTGGTCTTTTGAGAGTATTCGAAATAGCTCTAGAGGCCTAATATAGATGTAACACAGACTTAAAACCCAGAATCATTGTCAGTATGTCTCAATGTTCATGTTGTTTGTCAAATAGTCGAAGAATCAACATAAATCTTAACGTAAATATAGCAGTGATCTTTTGAGAGCATTCGAAATAGCTCTAGAAACCTAATATAGATGTAACACAGACTTAAAACTCAGAATCATTGTCAGTATGTCTCAGTGTTCATGTTGTCAAATAGTCGAACAATCAACATAAATCTTAACGTAAATATAGCTGTGATCTTTTGAGAGCATTCGAAATAGCTCTAGAGACCTAATATAGATGTAAGACAGACTTAAAACCCAGAATCATTGTCAGTATGTCTCAGTGTTCATGTTGTTTGTCAAATAGTCGAAGAATCAACATAAATCTTAACGTAAATATAGCTGTGGTCTTTTGAGAGTATGCGAAATAGCTCTAGAGACCTAATATAGATGTAAGACAGACTTAAAACCCAGAATCATTGTCAGTATGTCTCAGTGTTCATGCTGTTTGTCAAATAGTCGAACAATCAACATAAATCTTAACGTAAATATAGCTGTGATCTTTTGAGAGCATTCGAAATAGCTCTAGAAACCTAATATAGATGTAACACAGACTTAAAACTCAGAATCATTGTCAGTATGTCTCAGTGTTCATGTTGTCAAATAGTCGAACAATCAACATAAATCTTAACGTAAATATAGCTGTGATCTTTTGAGAGCATTCGAAATAGCTCTAGAAACCTAATATAGATGTAACACAGACTTAAAACCCAGAATCATTATCAGTATGTCTCAGTGTTCATGTTGTTTAAACAGTCGAACAATCAACATAAATCTTAACGTAAATATAGCTGTGATCTTTTGAGAGCATTTGAAATAGCTCTAGAGACGTAATATAGATGTAAGACAGACTTAAAACCCAGAATCATTGTCAGTATGTCTCAATGTTCATGTTGTTTGTCAAATAGTCGAAGAATCAACATAAATCTTAACGTAAATATAGCAGTGATCTTTTGAGAGCATTCGAAATAGCTCTAGAAACCTAATATAGATGTAACACAGACTTAAAACTCAGAATCATTGTCAGTATGTCTCAGTGTTCATGTTGTCAAATAGTCGAACAATCAACATAAATCTTAACGTAAATATAGCTGTGATCTTTTGAGAGCATTCGAAATACTTTTAGAGACCTAATATAGATGTAACACAGACTTAAAACCCAGACTCATTGTCAGTATGGCTCAGTGTTTATGCTGCCAACAGCTCAATATATTACAGTGCAGTGGTTTTGTGATAGCATTTCAAATAAGGCGATCTAACAATGAAATTAGAAGAAATTCTATATATTTGCCGCAGTCTGAGTTAGATCTGGGTTTCAAGTTTGTGTTACATTTGTATTAAGTTCCTACAGGTATTTGGAATGTTCTCACAAGACTACAGCTATGTTTACGTTACGATTTGTATTGATTGTTCGATTATTATATATCGATATATAAGATCCGCCTTTAAGTGACTCTATCTTTTTCCCTATAAGTTTCCTTCACATATATATGTATATAAAAATAATCGGGAGAATGTGCTCTATAATATATACCAGAATCAATTAATAGTTAATATTTCAATTGTGAATTTATTATTCAGGTGCCCATAAGTGTTTGTTCTCGCGCTACGTACCGCAGACTCAGACTTACCAAGATTCCGGCGTTAGATTGCGACCGAACTTGCTGCTATCAAGGATCAATCTCAATGACACGATGCTGTCTAGTGTGGACAGTCAACATTCCCGATCGCGGAAATTGACACCGAAGAAATTCTCTTCCGTAAAACTAATGGGAAGTGGAAGGTACTCGCGGCTCTTCTCCAATCAGACGAACAGAAGCAATAGAACAATAGGTATGTAAACTTAAAGTGTTTCTTAAATAATGAAAAAGTATTGAAATCAAAAGTTTAAGTACTCTTCTTAAGGTACCACATACAAGTAAAATGTTGAAAAATTGTTTGAAATATCGTCTTTTTTTTCTTACACGTGAATTTTGTTCTCAACAAATTATTATATACATAATGCCTTGCCATTTTTTATCTGAAACGAATGACAATTTTTTGTTTATTTAGAAGATAGATAATCCTACTGCACTACGGAAAGGGATTTTTTTAATTTCAGTTTTAGCCGAACATATCACTGTTTATAATCATCAGCGCAAGTTTCGTTATAAAATTAAGAACGATGGGTATTCAAAAAAATTAGAGTTACTTGTCTTCTAAATAAAGAAAAATTGTGATTCGTTTTGGGTAAAAAATGGTGGAGCTAAACCGGTCACTGAAAAGCATGTTTCATTGACTATGACATCACGAAAGTTACTGTGGCGCGCTAACCACTGCAAATATCGTAATGAAATTTACAGGATATATAACTTGCAATGTGTACTTAAATATGTATATAATACATTTTTGAGAAAAAAATGTCGAACCAGTTTTCCACATTTTACTTGTACATGATACCTTAAGTACAAAAACTTATAGACTTGACGCTTTTTTTACATTTATAATAATTCCACAGGGAACGACAGTATTATTTCTCTGCCATGCAGTTCGAAAGCGAACTCTACCGCAATCGCGAACGCGATCGGTGAGATGCGAGACATATCAGAGCTAAGTCTCGACATAGCCGTGAAGGGTCTCTGCGACATTAGCGCGGACATTCAGACACCGGAGAAATCGAGTAGAAAGGACCAAGAGAAATCGAGAGATCAAAGAATCAAGACGAAAGCAAATATGCCGGAAATCCGGGTGATTACCGAGCTCGAAGTTACAACGACCAGCGGTATTTTAACGAAGGAAGCATCAAGGCCGCGACGACGTTCGATCGGTGATTTAGTGGAGCGTTACAAGAAGGTCGTCGAAGCTTCCAAACGCACTCAGAGTCCGCTGATCAGTGCCATACCGCAGGAAGATGAATAATTATAAGATTAAAGTCATTGAAGATCTCTTGATTATGTTATATATGTATTATATTTTATATTCTTAAAAAGAACTATTTTTACTATAAATTGTGCGTTTTTCTTCTTCTCTCGTTTCCTTAAAGAGTTGGTATTTATAGCAGTAATGTATAGCACATCATTCATCATTCATGATTCGCTCGACTTTGACGCAGTGTCACACAAGGAACATTTGTTTGTATGTTCATTGTTTACATTTGCTAACGCGATAATCAATAGTCTATAACTTTGCCCGATGCTTCAGTAGTTCTTAAGATATAAGCGGCTAAATCAACAAATCGTTTTCATTTTATAAATATAGAGAAGAGATAGAGAAGAAAAAAAGATATACAATAAAAATATAGAGATACACGTATCGCGTAAACGCTCTAATCTAAACGCGCTAATTATTCAGAAAGACGGCTCACCATCGATTTTAATGATTTTGATATATGTTATTATAGTACGCTCTCCTGATCATTTTCATATACATATATATGTGGGGGAAACCTATAGGAAAAAAGTTAGAAACCTAGAAATTAGACGAAATTCTATACATTTGCCGCAGTCTGTGTTGGTTGGGTCTGGGTTTTAAGACTGTGTTACATCTGTATTAGGTATTATATATATTTACGTTAAGATTTATGTTGATTGTTCGACTATTTGACAACATGAATACTGAGCCATACTGACAATGATTCTGGGTTTTAAGTCTGTGTTACATCTATATTAGGCCTCTAGAGCTGTTTTGAATGCTCTCAAAAGGCCACTGCTATATTTACGTTAAGATTTATGTTAATTGTTCGACTATTTGACAACATGAACATTGAGCCATATTGACAATGAGTCTGGGTTTTAAGTCTGTGTTACATCTGTATTAGGTCTCTAGAGCTATTTCGAATACTCTCAAAAGACCACAGCTATATTTGCGTTAAGATTTATGTTGATTGATCGACTATTTGACAACATGAATACTGAAACTTACTGACAATGATTCTGGGTTTTAAGTCTGTGTTACATCTATATTAGGCCTCTAGAGCTGTTTCGAATGCTCTCAAAAGGCCACTGCTATATTTACGTTAAGATTTATGTTAATTGCTCGACTATTTGACAACATGAACATTGAGCCATATTGACAATGAGTCTGGGTTTTAAGTCTGTGTTACATCTATATTAGGTCTCTAGAGCTATTTCGAATACTCTCAAAAGACCACAGCTATATTTGCGTTAAGATTTATGTTGATTGATCGACTATTTGACAAAATGAACACTGAGCCATACTGACAATGATTTTGGGTTTTAAGTCTGTGTTACATCTATATTAGGTCTCTAGAGCTATTTCAAATACTCTCAAAAGACCACAGCTATGTTTACGTTAAGATTTATATTGATTGTTCGACTATTATATATCGATATATAAGATCCGCCTTTAAGTCTGTCTCTTTTTTTCTACAGGTTTTCCCCACATATATTTGTGTATGAAAATAATCAGCTTAAATCGCTCTATATAACATATATCAAAATCATTGAAATCGGTGATGAGCCGTCTTTCTGAATAATTACCGAAATTTGCAATATACTTTTACAATATCCTATTGTTTAATGTTCGACAGATGGACAAACGTTATTCTTTTTATATTATTAATAAATAATAGATAGTCGGCTTCATTTAAGTCACATTTCGCCTATTCATTCCTTTCGAAATTTTCAACTTTAGGAAAAGCCTGTATAATAATAAATATAGCAATATTTTATAGTTTGTTTGAATTAAAACTATATACAGGAGGAAAAACAATATTAAAATTACCGTTGTCCGACAATTCCGATGAAGCGCGAATGTGCTATAATTCAAGTTCATACATCGCTGATTTTTGAGCGATGTCAACGCCAGAACGAATAGACTCTTTTCCCGCGCAATTCGTCCTCCAATCATGTTCCTTTCTCCTGATACGACGCTTTTAATTGGTTAATACTTTCTCCGCTTGAGTAGCGCTGCTCTATGAATTATAGCAAGTTTGCGTTTCTTCGAGCATCTTCGTCGCTAGCGTTCAGTGATGAAAGTGGTCACGTGACTTCAACGCTAGCAATAGGATACTGTGTAAAAAGGTAACAAAGGATTTTATTCTTATTTTCTATCATTTATTATTAATTCTTAAAGCTTTATTTTTCAATTGTATTTCAAAAACGAATTACAAAAATTGATTTTGCACTTTCTTTTTCTTTAGCGACGAACGTCGAGCAAGTAGTTTCGATCACGTGATCATTGTCAACGGAAAACGTGATTGCGTGAAGTCGAAGGATTCGAAGACATTACTACGGAATAAATTCAAACACGGTATTTCGAAAGTCAAGAAATATGTCGTTGGTTTTTTGTTGCATCAAAAATTGCAGAACAGTGGCTGAAAGAAATGCAGATGTTATTTTTCACGGGTAATTTCCAATAAAAGCGTGACACTTTTCCTGTAACATAAATATTTCACGTGATAAAGAAAAATGTTGTATAGCGAGCGATATTATTTTGCAACAGGCTGCCGCAAGATCCTGCAACATTCGAAACGTATACCGCGGCAATCCCGGAGAAGATACGAAAGAAAATAGCGAAATTCTGTTTGATCTGTAGCAAACATTTCACCGAAGATTGCTATGAACCAGCGGGGCGGCCGAAACTTGAGCAAAACTTAAAACCCGGCGTGATACCGACATTGTTCGGCGGTGATTCGCCAGTGATAAATAATTCAAATAATGAGGTATAGTTTTTTCAAAACAACGTATTTGTACATCCATTGTTTGTCGAACGAATTATGTTCAAAAGAAAAACTCTCCTTTCTAAAAAGAAATACAGTTTATAGAGAAAATTTTCTTGCGAAGAAAGTCATTTTAGTTTTCTTTTTTGGAACATTCTATTTCCAACATTTTCTAATATTCAAATTGTATTATTTTCATTCTTTCTTTTGAATATATGAAAATTAACACAAAGAAAAATCATACAAAATGATATAATAGAATATGCGAATACTAGGAAATTTGAAAACGAGAAGTTCAAGTCATTTCGAATAACAAAGCAATGACATTTAAAACGTCGAATACTTTTCTTTTGAAAGAAGATCAAATTTC
Organism: Ectemnius cavifrons; assembly: GCA_964023945.1. Classification (NCBI taxonomy): domain Eukaryota; kingdom Metazoa; phylum Arthropoda; class Insecta; order Hymenoptera; family Crabronidae; genus Ectemnius; species Ectemnius cavifrons. Next base: position 3,931,390 of record OZ030388.1, read on the forward strand.
ATAGTTCCTTCTTTTTCCATTGTCTCAATGTGTACTGTAACTCATATTTGTTAACGTTACAGTTTTAGTTTGTCACAAACGAACTATTATAAAGCTCGAAAGCAACTTTCGAGGAAAACGTTTGTTATTTTATACTCACAGCTGAGAGTTCAGACAGAATAAAATCGAAAATAGAAGTGAATGAATGACTTGTATTTTCAATACTTCCAAACTGTTTACCTTCGACTGAACATTTAAAGAAACACAGTAGAAATTCAAAACCAAAAAAGTTACAGTTTGCTAGAAAAGATCCATCGATAAAATAGGATTTGGAAATACTGTAAAACACCTTTTCTTTTACACCCAAATCTTTTATAGTTATTACATCATTTCTATTTGCTATTATTAATATTTATGATCTTTTTCTTTAAAGTATTAAAATACAAAGCTTGTCGTATTCAAGTTATCTCTTTTTACAGCCGCAACCTGATGTCAATTTACCTGAAGAGAAGAATTCTGAAATTTTGACTCTGGAAGAGCTCGAATTGAGGAACAAATTAAGAACGCTTAAGACGGATAAAAATCATCTAAATACGCTGATCTATTTGATAGAAAACTTGATAAAGTATGGTAAGTATTGTATAAAATCGTTTCAGCAACTTTAGTTTCAAGATTTTTCCAAACAAGTTGAACTTAAATTGCTTAAATATGATTATTATTATTACAATTATTACTCTCAATTAATCCAATAATGAAAAATTAATATATTATATCAATTTATCAATTTTCCAATTTTAATTTAATATTAATATTAATATTAAATTAATTTATTAATTATATATTATATTAATTTATCAATTTTCTAATTTTAACTTAATATTAATATTAATATTAAATTAAAATTGAAAAATTGATAAATATATTATATTAATTTATCAATTTTCCAATTTTAATTGGAAAATTGATGTTTTAAATTAAATCATGCGAATGTTTTAAATTAAATCGACATTATTGATAGGTGCGGCATTCGCAGTAACAGAGAAGGAAGCAACATGGCTTGTTCCAGAGCGCGGAGGCGTAAGAGTCCACAAGAGAGTAATGGCAAACACACCGTCGCAATACAAAGACTCGAAAGAGGGTCTGAAAGACTCGATCGATATACTCGAACGGTTAAACAAAGCCATGAAAAGCTGTTTGCCGCTATTGCTTGGCTTACTTAACACAAAGAAAACAATAATGAAAAACAATAAACAAACGTATTTGGTTCTAAAAATAATGTGTTTAGCGAGTGACATAGCTTGGGAAGAAGATGAAGATTATGAAGATGGAGAAGATGATGAGTTTCGTGATGAATTGGAAGGGCTCGAAGATGAATGGGAAGAGTTGGGGTTGCACCTTGATCACATACGTGGGAAGTTTGATGACTCTGAAGATGATGAAAGCGATGATTATTACGACTGCGACGACTATGATGAATACGATGAAGATTCCGATGATCAAGATGAAGATGTTCGAAATGATAATTTCATGGAATTCGTTGCGGATGTTGAAGGCGTTAACGGTGGTAAAAATATTGCAGGCGTCGAAGGCGAGAAAAAGATTAAAGATGATGAAGACGGTAAAAGCATTGCATGCGTTGACGGCGATAAAAACGTTGAATATGTTGAAAGTGGTGAAAATATTAAAGATAGGGGCATTAAAGATGTTGAAGATGTTGAAGGCGTTAAAAGCGTTGAAGATGTTGAAGGCGTTAAAAACATGAAAGATGAAGGCGTTAAAAATATTGGAGGTGTTGAAGGCGACAAAACCGTTAAAGCCGTCGATAACCCCGAAGTGATTAAAAACGTTGAAGACGATGATGACATTGAAAACATTGAAGACGATGAAGATGATGAAAACGTTGAAGACGATGAAGACGATGAAGATGATGGTGTGGATGATTATGATTTCTATTCCGATTTCGATACCGATTCTTGCGAAGGGACGCTAACAGAGCTGGAATCCGAGTCTGATACGGATGAAGAATTTGACATAAATGATGTATTCCTTAGACATACCCGAGTTTCCGGAGACAAATACTCATTTTTCGTCTCCCAAAAACACTGCTCGGTGCAATTAGCAATGATGTGGTATCACATAGTGGAGAACCCGGAAGTCGACCCTGAGTCAAGCTGGAGGGACTTGTTTGACTTCGAAAGGTACTGAAAGAGATAAACGCGGTAACGAAAGGGTGTAATATTTAATTTAGAAAGATGAATTCGCAAATTATAAAGCATTTTTATATACATATACATATGTGGTGGAAACTTATAGAAAAAGGGATACGCGATTGAAAGTTGATTTCATTCCGCTGGAAACTTCACTCATAAGAAATCGAAGAACTCTTCGATTTTTGAGTTATAATCGTAATTGCGGCGAAACAGAAATACTCACAAGTATCGAAAATAGTGTTTTTTGCGAGTATGTTGGTTATTTACGATCGCCAACAGTCGGAAATATGATTTAGGTCTGAGTTAGGTATTTGGAATGCTCTAACAAAACCACAGCTATATTTACTATATTTGTGTTGATTGTTCGACTATTTGATATGCTCACTGCTTGCTCTGCCTGAACCATACAAGACCCGTCTTTAATTCTATATAACTTTGTTTGTATACATTTGTCCCACGCATGTATGAAAATACTCAGAACAGTTGAGAATCCATTTTTGTATATAAAAGAGATGTCTTTGACTCATGAAACGAACAGAAACTCAAAAGCTTTGATGATTCAGACATTTTATAAGAAAGTATTTGTCAATTACTATAAAAAATGTCTGGCAAAAGTTCGTCTATTATTCTTGTTATAGCTATTATTGCCAAAAACACTAATTTTATAAAAATCGGTAATTATACGCTACTCTAAACTTTCCACGCGAACCAAACAACGTCTTAATAATGCAAACTCTTTTAATAATTTAATAACAATAATAACCATTAAAAATAATGCAAATCTTTATTGTTATCGCAGCATGCTGGCATCCACATCCAACCGTGCAACTCCAACTAAAAGAACAGGAAGAAATACGAAAAAAACGTCAAAAAGTATTGGTTCGAGTCGACTAACAACGGAGAGCTTGAAAAGAAGAGCGACTGAGATGAAAGTAACAAAGGGTGTAATAAAACAGTTGAAGTCAGATATGAAAGAAGTTTGTTCGAAGGATCAATCGTCGAGTTAATTTCTCGAAGATAATTCATACGCGTATAATCGAGAAGTTGTGATTAAGAACCAAAGAAATGAAACAATGCGACAAATAAAAGTGGCAGCTTAGATTATAAGAATCTCATGAAAGTTCCTAGATTATTCTTGTAAATCATGAACAAAGAGTTTTATGTTACTTGTGAGTTATTTTGAAAGAAGAGGAGAAAGCCAAAGAAGAGTATTCACAGCTTTAACAAGTTTGTTTCAGATAAATATTTGTTTATTTTATTATGAAAGTTTACTGTTTTTTTTTTTTTTTATAAATAATGCAAAGAGTAGCACGTATCTTATAATAAATCGACATTTGTAACACATCTGTGTTTTTCTTAAATATATAGTTTCCTCATCCGGATATACATTCCGTCCTTTTTAGAATCCAAATTCTATATTGTAAAAGTGCCTTTTTATACAAAGTGCAAACATATAGCGTTCAATTGCGCTAACTCATGCCTTTTTCGCGGCTTTGAATTATAACGCTTCAACGCTAGCGCGAAAACTGTGAAAGTATTATAAGTCGAACATATGTGTCAAACGGACCACGATTCTCCCGAAATAATTCCTGTAACAGAAATATCTGCTAACAGGTGGCAGTGAGTTGGCCAAATGTACATGTTCGTTGCTTCTTACGCTGTGAACGAGACTCTAAACTTTAGAGTCTAAAAGTCTAAAATGTACTCGAAGTATATGTTTCAGAAATATTCGGACACAGCTATTTTTGTTTCTATTTTCAATTTACATTAAAAATTCATTTTGAATTTCAATTATGCAATGCGTAAAACACACGAGTGTCCGAATATTTATGAAATCATTGTATGTGAATCTTTCCTACTAGAATTGTAATCTGGTTTGTTATTGTTAGTAATAAAAGGTAATAATATTAGAGAGAGATCTATTCAATGAATTGAAATGGGAGATTCGAATGCTGCGCGAAATCAATTGAAGATCATCGACATTAGTTTCCACAAATCACTCCAACAATCGTTAGTTGTTGGCAGAATTGTGCTTCGTAAGTAATAATATCACAGAAATATTCAATGATTGACTCATTAGCAGCTTGAAACTGCCGAGATTCGATTCGAAGTCTACTAATAATATACTTTACATATCAATGAGAGTATGAAGGCCACGATACAAAAGGGGAACCTCATCGGATTTCATATAGCAATTATACAAAAATCTAAAACATACGCTCTAGAATCTAGAGTCTCTAGAGACTCTAAAATCTAGAGTCTAGATCGAAGACTCACAGTTCTTAAAGAACCCAAAAACTATATTTTACATCGGGTTTCATATCGCAATTATACAAAAATCTAAAACATACGCTCTAGAATCTAGAGTCTCTAGAGACTCTAAAATCTAGAGTCTAGATCGAAGATTACTAGTTCCTAAAGAACCCAAAAACTATATTTTACATCGGGTTTCATATCGCAATTATACAAAAATCTAAAACATACGCTCTAAAATCTAGAGTCTCTAGAAACTCTAAAATCTAGAGTCTAGATCGAAGATTACCAGTTCCTAAAGAACCCAAAAACTATATTTTACATCGGGTTTCATATGATAATTATACAAAAATCTAAAACATACGCTTTAAAATCTAGAGTCTCTAGAAACTCTAAAATCTAGAGTCTAGATCGAAGATTACCAGTTCCTAAAGAACCCAAAAACTATATTTTACATCGGGTTTCATATGATAATTATACAAAAATCTAAAACATACGCTCTAAAATCTAGAGACTCTAGAATCTAGAGTCTAGATCGAAGACTAACAGTTCCTAAAGAAATCAAAAACTATATTTTTCTTGAAAAAAACAATAACACTTTATTGCGTATTAATTCTTCTCCTCTCCTCGTCCTCCATTCTCGCCTTCATCGCCATTTCCACCACTTGTGCCATAATACCCAACTTAGTTGATGGGCACTCAATCGCATTCAGGAGCTGCGCAATGAAATTACTGAATGTCTGCACGAGCGGGTCAATTGGTGTTGTGGGAGTGGTCGCGTTGTTTACATCGATACTAATCGGAGCATTCGCCGCTCTAGTAAGTGCTTGAAAGACTTTCGCGTAGGTTTTGTCGTCGACTTCGTCGATGTCATCGATTCGCCTCTTCTTCGATTTCCACTTCGAGGATGAAGCTGCTGAATGTGGTTCCGCGGGTGTTGCTGGCTCCGGGTCTTGTCCAGTCGGAGGTGTTTCGATCCGGTACGCCTGCTGCGTCGTCATTAATGATGTACCCGGTAATTCTAGTTCCTCTAAATAGGCGTCGGAACACGCACTGCCTATGTCTTGTGTGTCCTAGGAATGGGAAAAAGAATTTTCGGGAATTCAGGATAGATGGTGTAAATCAAATGGGTGTTTCAATGGAGGATTGTAATTAAGACTAGAATTAATTTGGAGTGGCTATTACAATTTAACTTGAAAGTAACCAGTCACCACTATTTTTAGAAATTATTACAGACTTTTAAATAAAAGGATTACAAAATTAGAGGGAGTTTTTTGAGTGCAATATTTAGAATAGAATACTTTACCAGGAAAGATTGAGTGTCGCTGCATCTGACGGACTTGTTACGTCGCCGAGAGCCGCAATACTCTTCGAGAAACTGGAGCAAAGGGTAGTACCACAAACTCGGTACATATCTCTGTGAAATACACGTAAAAAGAGTATATTGTTTGTAAACTGCAATAAACATACTTTTATTTTACACTGTATTTTATAAATGTTGTAAGTGATAGCCGCGTTATAAGATGAGACATACAGTGGCTAAAATAAGTATTGCACACCCAGTATTTTTAGAATAGATTTTCGAAAAAAGAAAATTTCTTGATTAAGGAAATGTATTTCTATTTAGAGAGAAGAGTTCAAAAAGACTATTTTTTTAAACTAGTGTACATAAAGATGGCTATTTTCAAAATTCTCGTTCGAAAAATTAATTTATAAAATGCCCCTGGGACACTTGGCAAAATACCCCTCATTATCATAAAATTATTATGATTTTCTTGCAAAAGGAAGCTCGAATAGGAATTTCGAAAATAGCCAGTTTCTTCTTCTTTTCATCTACAAAACAGCTGTGGTCACTTGCGATATTTATAGAACACCCTGTAATGACTACTCGTACTCAAAATCGTTGCCTAAATTATTATTAAATAATTTGAAATTGGAGGGTAAATGAAAATTTCAAAAACAGCCATCTTTATTTCCATTTTGTTCTCTATAAAACAATTCCGATCACTTGCTACATTTATAAAACACCCTGTAGTGACTACTTGTATGCAGAATCGTTGCCAAAATAATTATTAAATAATTTGGAATTGGAAAGCAAATGAAAATTTCAAAAACAGCCATCTTCACCTCCAAATTATTTTCTACAATTCTACAATATTACTCTGATTATTTACGAGATTTATGAGACACCCTGTATAAACCAAAGAAACACTCACATCTGCAAGTTCGACGCCACACTTTTTGGAATTCCTGCACTTCGCTTGCTCCACGTTAAACTGGGTTCTGAGGTTCTGAAACTTGGCTTGGCACTCTTTCTCGTCGACGCCCGGGCGTAGTAACTGCAAAGTGTCGCAGACTCTTTGCAGTGCTTGCATTCGCAAGGTTTTGTTGTGATAGTTCGGGTGGGTTGCCTCGTAGAGGCATCTTTCTTCTCGGTACGCTTCTATCAGAACTTCGATCTGACCACGCGTCCATTTCGACTTTTGACTCGCCATATTATTATTTTATTGTATTTTGTAAGTTATTGTTGTGATTCGTTATATTTTATTGTTGTATTTTGTACACGGGAGTCTCCTTTTGAAGTCGAAATCCTATAACGAAAGTTTCAATGAACTGAAACAAAGAATTACTAAGTTTCCGCAATTCCAAATACTTTGATTAATTTTTAATATTTCAGTGTTTAAGTGAACTTGAACAAGTATTAAAGTGGCGCGGAGATAAAATATGAAAGACTAACTATATCCTAGCTTCATTCGGGTGATATTTTGTGTAGATGTTAATAATAATTTAATAAATAACTTCCTATAAATATCCTAACATTTGTTTTGAAGAATTGAAGGCAACTTGGGAACATCCTGTATAGGCGGTAAATATTGCAATATTTTATAGCCTATAGTTTGGCTCGATCATAATTTTATATAGCAAAAAAAATTGTATGAAAGACAGACAGATAAAGCCTTGCTATTTATATTAATAGACAATAAACTATTGCAAAGTAACGAATGTATACTTTGAGAATTCCTTCTGAAATGTTGAAACACCCTGTTTAAATGGTAAATAATAAAATATTTTATTTGCTGGATATTATTAAAAATATATTTCAACATTTAATTCCATCAAATACATTAAAAACATTAATAATGTATTTGTATATTAATAAATTTTTATTCGATGCATTTTATATTCTCATTCAATATCGATCAAATTTTCAGACAGTTTTAATTAATTCTATAGAATTCTATAGAACAATGAAGAAAATATGAATCGAACGATTGGCTGTTGCCCGAATCTTACAATGAAACTCGAACGAAAAATATTCAGGCAAGTTCTATATAGGTAGTTTTATTCTGGAAACTTGAATGCGAGTCAGGCTGGATTCCAGCAGCGGGCTGATTTCGAAGCTCAAACTTGACAGATCAGTGTGACACTCAGATTGGAAACTTAAATGGAAACTTGGTTTAAGCGCAGAGGGTTTTATAATAAAACAAAAGCCGAGTAATAAATATTAGCGACATATTAAACGAAGCACTTATTTTATTTTCATTGTCAATTTGACAAAAATTAAATGCAAAGAGAAAGGTGTCCAAAAAATAACATTCATTTATTCGATTTCAAAAAGGTCAACAGTTTATGAATATTCAAGAGAACTTGTATTTTAAATTTTATCTAAAACAACTATTAATAAACATTAATAGTAGTACATGCATCATACATAAAATAAATGTTCATTTCCCTACAAAAGTAAATTCAGTATAAAAAAACAACAAAAACCAACATAACAAAAGTTCTTCGGGGACTCGAACTCAAAACTCTTTTCTAATCTCAAAACGATGTCCGCTGATCACTTAGTTAAAAAATAGTATACAAACTTATTTTGAATAGTTTAGTCGCAACAACACTTGTTAACTTGTATTAAACAAATATTTCCTTTAGCACAGTGATCATCATGCGATCATCATTTCATATCGCTACAAATTATGATGGCATAATTAAATCGGAATGTAATAAGCAATTAAAAATCTACAAAATTTTACGAAAATTTTTCTAACTTCATAATTTCATTACAGTAATAAGCATTAAAAAATTTCGCATCGTAAATAACAATCAGAATATTAATTGTTAAGTATTTCTTAAAAGTAAAATGGTAAAGTTTGTAAAGGGTTGATGAAGTATACGTACCACAACAGAACTTGGACCGAACCCTGACTGAAGCGCAGTCCTCAAACACAACTCGAAAACACTTTTTCTTCAATTGTGTCCAACGAAAACAAGAATCAGACCCAAAATGGCTCCATGTTTTGCTACCTGGATCGTAACCAGTTTAGTTTCCAGGTTAGAATCTTGGACGCGCGCTTGGCCGCAATCTTGGTTCGTGCGCAACTGGCTTTATGAAATCCTAACTTAATGGTGCGTTTCCATAACAATGTGTTCCAATCGACTCGCACGCGAATTTATTTCAGACTGGTGCTTTATTGGTACTTTGTATGAACAATTGGTATTAATCGTTCGATTTAGATGCTCAATGAGAGTGTGTTTATTCAATTCCATTCAATTCAATTCCAGTAATAGATGAGCTCAGTGACTTAATGTAAACGTGACTTAAGGGTGCGTTTACATTTGCATAGAATTTATATTGAAATATTTCGATAATGTTTAGATTTATGGCTCAAATTTTGATTTTTTCATATCTTTCAGTACGATTTTTTTTACGCTAAAATATATGTCTGGATAAGGAAACCTTTGCTTATTATTTTCTTCCTTTAATAAATAATATTATTTAGATGTTAAAATGTTAACATAATAACGGTATACGCATATTTAAGTAACATTTTGGTAATCTTTGTTGATGATTTGTATGTTTTGTTATATCCAATAATTCGTGTTTTTTTTTTTAGAAAAATAGCATCCAATATTACAAAAATATTCTAAAAAGAACTCTGTTATTATGAGACCTTTTTTACAACAAATTAATGAAATCTTTCTTTTAATAATCTATTAATGATAACTAGCTTAAAAGAAATAATAAGTTGTAGTCAATCCGTTAGTCAATCCATATATATATCGATTATTCATTTCATGTATTGAATACCATTTTTTAATAAATAATATATCCACTAATCCAAATTAGTACATATCATTATTGATTCTAATCCAATCTTATGCGATATTTTGTTATAACTAACAAAATATTTGTCTGGGTGATACGAAAAAAAGTTAAATAAAACGAATGTATGTACAATAAAAGTTTCAGACTCTCCGCGTTTTACTTCCGCAATTACACCTGCGTCCTACAACCCTCGTTCAAAGGGTCGCGCGCACTCCAAACTGTCACACACACACACAAGCGCACTCAACACTCTTTCACACGCACACAGAGGCGTGCAGAGAAACGGTTGGCAACGACGCTTCCAAACGTACTCTCCCGACGAATGGAGCACGCACAATCCCCGACAATCCCAGTTCCTCCCAAAAATCAAGCGCTTCCCATCCGAGAAGTGAATCGAGCATCATCGCCGAGGATTAATTACTAACAAAGGAAGAAACCGGCAAGAAATGCGGCCGGATTCGCGCAGTGTTTCATTCACCTTCCACCGAGAAGTGCTCAGTGTGAAGAACTCGCCGGAGCCAGCGAGGCATTCGAAGAATCTTCGCCAGCGCCTTCAAGATCGATTCGACAAAGAGAAAAGTCCGGATGTGTGCAAGCAGAAATCCCCGAAAGACAAAGATGTTAGCAGCGGCGACCGAAGTTGGAACAGCTTGGGATTGGCTAACGTCTCGGCGGACTCTAGACGGGCTCTGCGTAGCGGAGCCGAGAAACTCTGCAAAACTATTTCCTCCGTTCGAACGACTTTCGGTAGTATTTCACAGGTGAGAATTGAATTGATTAGTAATAATAATTCATACTAAGATAACTAAGTAGTTATTAATTCGCTAATTGCATCGAATAGAGCTTGTTTCGAGTATCAGAATTAACTCTATCGAAGTCCGATATAGAACGCTAATTCGAACTTTTAGAGCACTAGAGGCATCTATTAGAGCGACATATTTAACTACTACAAAAACAACCACGAACTTTTTGTTGCAACAAATACAATTACAATGAATTTTTAGAGCGTTAGAGGCATCTATTATAGCAAAACAAAATTTGGAATTTAAACCATTCGCATAATTCAAAATTACAATTGTAATGCTGTATCTTTACTGCAGAAACAACCGGGAACTTTCTGTTACTGTTTTATTTCTTGTATATCAATGTTAATATATACAAACACTAATAAGAATCAAATCAAAATATTCAGCAATAACGAGTAACAAAAGTTGCAACACATTAAAATATCGAGTAACAAAAAGTATTCAGTTTCTGCCGCCAGTAACACAACTTGCTGTTTGTCCAATCGAAACAATAAGTTCCTTGTTGTTCATTCCGCTTCGCATACCATTAACAATAATAACACATAACATAATCATCTTTCTTATGCTTCTGCCTTTCTCCATCAGAAGTTCCGTAGTTCAACGCGAAGGAGGCAGAGATTGGAGGAACAACAATCACCGAACAACATCTACAAGACGGAGACGCCTCAGACGAGGTCCAGACAGATCCTTGGGAGGACGCCTACCAAATTGTACAGTCCCTTTGGTATCGAATCTCCCAAGCACGCTTGGGACAAAGAGAACGAATCGACACCGGTGCACAATTCCGGCCAACCCAGGAGAAGTTACATACATTGCCGACCGTCCTGCTTCAAAAAAGCCAAAGGCTTTTCAGTATTAAGATAAAAAAAGCAGTCGGCTTGCAACGACTGTTCATCATACGGATATCTCCTTGGTTTCCAGCCGATGCAGCTATGATTGCGCGTCTCTTGCGCAACATTTAACTACCATTATTTATTTCCTGTGTGATACGTATTCTGTTCGATACGTATTGTTAGTGGTGGAGAATAAGAGGCTGAGAGAAAGAAAGAGAGAGTGCGGCTGGCTGTGCGATAGAGTGGCTTTTGCAACTGCCAATTGTCCCCAGTGTGTTATGTCTTTGCTATTAACAAATCGCTTTTCCGATGTAATCGCGGTGGGATGATGCGTTTTATACTTTTTTATATCTATTTATACTGACAATGTCTGCAATACGAAATAAACGAAGCATAGGTCTGAAACTTTATTGGAGAATCGTGCGTATTTCATCTATCCAGACTCAGCCTGATACTTTTCTTTTCGATGGTAGATTTGAGAGATTCAATTTTGATTCTAGTTTTATCGTTGTAGACTTATACAATCGAATCGTGAGAGTTAGCGAAATAATTGTTTGTTATGTGTTCATTTGAGAATTTTAGAGGGTTTTTATTTGAAATTTTGTGCGTAATATTAACAAATATCATTTTGTTCATTTTCAGTATTCAGTCGCTGTTAAATTATTATAGAACATTTTCATATTATTTGTTATAGCTTTTTCTAATACAATAGAGTGAATTATAAATGATATAAAAGTTCTCATAATATTATATTCTATTTATATTTTAAAAGTGGGGTTTAAGAATGCTGATTTAAAGGCACATGAATCACCCTGTACATTATCATTTTCTAGAGCTCTTCTTGTATGTATTATAGCAAATTGTGTCCAACCACAATCGAAATACAGTATTGCTATATTTGTTAAACGATATCTGTACAAAAACAGTTGTACATATTCTCTGATGTCTCTAAAATAATTTATCTGATATTTATTTTAGAGGCATACATTATCATTTTCTAGAGCTCTTCTGGTACGTATTATAGCAAATTGTGTCCAACTACAATTGAAATACATTATTGCTATATTTGTTAAACAATATCCGTACAAAAACAGTTGTACATATTCTCTGATATTTATTTTAGAGGCATACATTATCATTTTCTAGAGCTCTTCTGGTATGTATTATAGCAAATTGTGTCCAACTACAATCAAAATACAGTATTGCTATATTTGTTGAACAATATCCGTACAAAAACAGTTGTACATATTCTCTGATGTCTCTAAAATAATTTATCTGATATTTATTTTAGAGGCATCAGAAAATTTGTACAGTTTTTATAACCGGCAATATTATATATCGACTCTATACTCTTTTTTAAACTCATTTCGAAGCAATGTCCCTAGAGATTTAAAACTAGCCTACCGCGTCTCGATTATTCTCCTAGGGTCGATAAATCGCGAAACAAAAGACTGTCGAAAAAGTGAGCGGCGACAGCCGGGCAGATTGATACACACGAGCGGACGAGATGCCAATTTTGGTCTGGGTCGAAGCGAAACGACGAAAAGCCTGCAAGAAATTCAGAAGTTCCACCAATCCCGACGAGTGTGAAGCCAGGTACATCTTTGTGATAAAAGCGAGCTTTCAAACGTGGAAAACTACTCGTTCATCGGTCGATCGGTTCGTTCCGCCGATAAGAACGAACCCAGAGTGAGGTTCAAAAAAATACGGGGATACAAAATGCGAAATTGTTCCGGCATAGTTCTGGCAGAGAGAACTAGACGTTTTCTATTTGCGCCTCGTTTTCGGATGGGCGCCGCAATAATAATAATGGGAAATTGGCAGCGGCCCTGAGAAAGCGTCGTCGCGTCAACACGAACCGTAGCGAAATTGCCCGTCTGTCGCAACGTCTAGAGTCCGAGAAACTAGAGTACCATAATACAACCTCTATCCGAATTCCCTACTAACCAAATTCTGTTATATCATTTCTATGATTTTCCTTGAAACATAAGACTGTCCTCAAGAAAAGCTCTAAAAATAATACAGCAGAATATTCAGCTACTACAAAATTCTGATTATAGAGTTTTCAACTCTACCATAGCTAATAGATCGCAATAGAGCTGGCTGCGATCCCTACCTTGACAATGCAAAATTATAAAGCTACTTTTTTTTAAAAAGAAAAAGTTACTCTTGACAACCTCACCTTCCACTGCATAAATTAGATTCGTCGAAGAAACAAACTCGAAACGACTCTACTATACCTAGAAATCGCAATAGAGCCTCCCAAACACTCTGAACTGCAAAACTCCAAGTTTCCTCCTCTTCTACTCAAAAACCCTGATCCCTCGGCGATCTAGGAAAGCAGAGTTTCTACTACATATAAATAGAATTGCCAAGGGATCAAACTCTAAGAAAAACTTTACGTCAAAGAATTGCAATAGAGCCTCCTGATGCTCTAATTCAAAAGTGCAAAAGTCTAGAGTTACTCTACTTCCAATTGAAAAAGTCAGATCCCACGACAATCGACGCAACTACAGTCTCCACTGTACAACTAGAATCATCGACGGATCAAACTCTTAAAAAAACTCTCCCAAACCTTCCAAACTGCAAAACTCTAAAGTTCTTTCTTTTCAACTCAAAAGACAGAGTTTCTACTATATAAACAGAACCTCCAAGAGATCAAACTTCAACTAACCCTCGACTTTACATAAATAAAATCGTAATAGAGCTTACGAAACGCTTGAAACTACAAAACTCTAAAGTTGCTGCTCTTGGACTCAAAAAAGCGCGATCCAAGCGAGTGTGGCGGCCTAGTAGAAAGATCCAAGGAGGAAGGGAAGTGCGCTATATCGTGCTATATGCTATATTCATCGGCTGGGGTATATAGTGCAAGGTAGGGCGCAGTAGTGGGGCGTGTTTGATGCGGTAAGTAGCGGCGAGAGGGTGGCGTGCGAGGCAGGTCAGGGCTGGGGCTCAGGCACTCGGAGAACGCTGATCAGCACGGCTGGCGTGAATCGCAGCGGAGCCAGGCTAGAGTGCATCCCGCCGCCTAGTTCTCGCTGGTGACAACTCTCCGGGACTATCTCGGCGCATCCGGCCACTGCCAGACCTCGCAATGGTGCTCTCTGTGCGCTTACATAATTGGCCGCGTGCATTAGCTGCATAGTTGTTGCGCGTGACGCGTTCCAAGTGCGTATAGCGGCGATACAACGCGCGTCGTACTCCACACACGCTTCTGCGATTGGCATCTCTGTTCTATCCCTCCCACCTCTCGCGCTCTCGCTCTTTCTGGTGAGTTCTCTCGCTCTCCGCCTCTCTCTTCCACTCTCTTCTCGCTCTAACTCGCCACGGTTGTGTTTCGTTCGGGCTTCCTTGTCGATACTGCGCTTCATGCGGCCTGGCCATGCAGCGCTGACTCTCCTCTTTCTCCTTCTCTTACTCCTCGCATCCACCACTCTCTCTCTCGCTCTTTCCCTCCCTCTCTCTCTCTCTTCTCGTTTCTCCGTCTTCTGACAGAGCGCTTGGTCGATTCACGAATCCGCCGCCGGGCCATTCGCTTTTCCCCTGCCCGGGCTCCCTTCAAAATAAGGCCAAACCACTGCCCGCTCCATTGAACTAACTCCTAACTCCCAACTCCGAGCCGAAACTAGTAATTTTTCCTCTTCCGAGGCGAACCGCTCTTGATTTCCCTGTGAGTTCCCAAGCCGAGTCGTCGTTGCATTCCCTGGTGCGGAAGATGTTCCGGTGGTAGCGAGTGTGAATCGTGATTGAAAATCAGTGGTACGTAAACAAGCGAGGCGCCCCCCTCCAATTGTACTCGTCCATTGTGGATCTTGTCCGGGATTGGGTTCTCAGTTCGGTAGGGTTTTTTCCCTAGTGAGTTGTTACGAGGGCCGTTAGAGCCGAGTGTTTGTTGGGGTTGTTGGCTCTATTTTGGTGGACTGTCAGTGAGAGTCTCTTGTGGCATTGGCGATCCGCCTCGTGCCTCGACCAAGCCCTCCCGGGAGCCTCGGGACTTCCGGTCCGATTGGTTCAAAAAGTTTTGCGCGGCCTTCCGGATTGATTTTCTGCGCGCGGTCGACTATTGTTTTTCGTGGATAGAGTCAGGTTATGCTTTGGCGCGCTTGAGAGAGAGGAGTTCCGCGCACAGGGTGACACGATGACGAGGAAGAGAGAAGATGGTGAGAGAGGATGGTTGAATGAATATTACGACGCGGCCTGGAATTAGTTAATTTCGATCGACGAGCGATCGTCATTTCTCTCACCGCGTTTCCTCCACCATCACCACCAACATCCACTGGTTCCGTTTTGTCCTTACTTGGGTTTCTTTGTTTGTTTCTGACACACAGGTTTCTGATCATCATGTATACATAGAATACGCACGATTTATTTTCTATTTATTTTCAATGGCTTAAGAGCAGAAGGAAGAGTAGCGAGAGGGGGCGAGTAAAAGTTGCTCGTTAAACCAGCCGGCTGCTGTTGTTATTCAGAGTCGAGCAGAGAAACGAGCGAACGATGGCTTCCCATCGAAAAGATCCAGTAATTCATTTGTTTATATTTTTTGTATTTGCTGATCCTGCGGATGCTTTTGCTGGGGTGTACCAGTCGGAGCACCCAGCAGGAAGTAGAAGCCTCCACGTAGGCCTCATCCACCTCTGGCAAGTGGCGATTTCAACGGACGAACGAAACCATGACCGACCAGAACGAGCCACAGCAGCAGCAGCAAGCGCAGGAGCAACAAGCCAACAGTCAAGGAGAACAGGAACAAACGACGCAGGATACGCAACCGCAACAACAACAACAACAGCCTGGCAAGAACAACGAGGAGCCAAGAACTAATTTAATTATAAACTATCTTCCTCAGAGTATGACCGAGAAAGATCTCTACAGTCTGTTCGTTTCTATCGGACCGGTCGAATCTTGTAGAGTCATGAAGGATTATAAAGTAAGAACATATCGATGCACCGACACTTCCACCGATATAATCTTCCAAGCATCTTCTGAGCTCCACTAGCTCTGACAAGGCGTCTCTCACTGTCTGTTACAGACAGGGTATAGTTATGGATTCGGCTTCGTCAATTATGCGAAAGCCGAAGACGCCGCCCAAGCTATCAATACCTTGAACGGTTTGCAAGTACAGAACAAGAGATTGAAGGTATCCTTTGCGAGGCCATCCGGCGAAGAAATCAAAGAAACCAATCTGTACGTCACAAATTTACCAAGGTCGGTTGGAGTTCTTTTTCGTGTGACTTTAAAGCGATTCTTGATTTGTAAATGTCTCTCTTGAATTACAGGAATATTACGGAAAGTCAAATCGACGAGATATTTAGTAAATACGGGAACATAGTACAAAAGAACATTCTAAAGGACAAGTTGACTGGCTTGCCGAGAGGAGTGGCATTTGTCAGGTTCGTAGAGAGAAAAAGAATGGCAGTGAAAAGTACAGAGAAATCACGGGGTTTGTCTCTTCTCTCTTCTCTCTCACTTCTTCACCAATTGCTCTTTTAACCGATGCGAAGAATAGTTGCGAGCTTGTTTCTTGGCTAGTTGCCACCGTTGTCATAATTAGTAACGCGGCAACCTTACTTGAGCGGAGGTCGCCGAGCGAAGCCTGACTTGAACTTCCTCGAAGAATAAAAAGAAAAAAGAAAGAAGTCTGTTATAGCAGAAAATCTTGCGAGCCCTTCTCTCGCGCGCGTGCTTCTTTCAAGCGAGGCGGTGCCGCGCTAATGATCTCAACAAGTAGGACGGATGCAAGAAATTGGAGCAAAGTTAGAATTGACGGACCACCGCTCGGTTGAGAGAAGCAGAAGAAAAGTGATTCATTATGCAACACGTGTACGATTTTCACGGGTATATCGCGTAGAGGCTAGCGCGTATATTTATTTTGCGACACAGGGGGTGGCTGCCAAATTATTTCCGTCCACTCAACTTGCATAATTTGCGTTTAGCCCCGAATTTCGAGGGCCGACCTAGTTTGCTTCCGGGTGAGACATTAAGCAAGTGGCCCGAAATCCACTTCTATGCCACGGGAAATAGTGCGAAAAGCGTGTCGTACTCCCGAAATAGTTCGAACTTGCCCGGCGAAAGTCCGCGTTACCTAGTTATGTGGCCGGAATCGCTTGCGGCTTTCATTGCTCGGCAAAAATAAACGAGGGTGGTGTTGACGCGTATTCTCATTTTCACCGTCGTAAATTCAAGAAAACGAGAGGAAGAACAAAACTTCGAGCATCGCGAGAGACTTCTCGTATCACCGCGAAGATGAAAGATTCTGTCGTCATGTTTTGTCATTGTCTTCGTTCTTGCAGATTCGACAAACGAGAGGAAGCACAAGAGGCAATCGCCCGGCTACACGGCACAATCCCTGAGGGTGGCTCGGAGCCACTAAGCGTGAAAATAGCGGAAGAGCATGGCAAACAGAAAGCAGCGTATTACGCGGGTTGGCAAGCAGGATACAATCAAAGCAGAGGTAAGTAAATCCTCGTGCAATACGGGTCTTGCACTTGCGCACCTGTCCGTCGAAATCTTCCTTGCTCTTTCATCGGAGAAGATAGCGGAAAGAAAAGAGCTCGCGCCTAACAATATCATCCTAGGAACGATTTCACTGGCGGGTGCCGGAAAGCAGGATATCAGCATTTGTTCGCTTCTCTCTCGAATTATTGAGCCGCGATCGGAAGGATTGCATTCGATCGATAGACACTGTTAATGAGATGAATATATATATATATACATATATATATTTAGTTGTACATTGGTAGCAGCACACGTGTTTCAGTGAGCGTTGTTGTCTTGTCCTTTACGTTCGTTCCACTATGCTTCGATGTTTACGACGCGTTCGTGGAATGCCGGGAATACGCTACTATACGCGTCTTCCCTCTCTGTGTACATATAGATATCTCGTTGTCAAAGGCTGCTGTAGATAGACAGTTCCGTAAACTCAGTTTTCGTACTATGTGGTAGATGTCTATTTTGCTACCAGCTGCGGCAAGCGTTCCTTTAGTTCTGTTATGCCTCTTTTTTACATTATCTTCTCAATGGACCTTTTCTTGCGCATGGTTTTTGCCTCTTCTACATCGGCCGAGCGGGAAAACGTTGCCAGCGGGAATATGAAGTTCGGGCCAACTTCCCCGCACATATATCATACATGTTATCATTTATATTCTATGAAAAGTTCATTTCTTTTGCCAAGTGACAGCTGAAGCAAATGATTCTTTCGTTCTGTTTACGCCTACTTGTTTTTTTTTTGCATTACTTGTTAATGGACTTTCTACGCATGGTTTCCTATCC